>CAJNSZ010001788.1:0-13879 GCA_905329745.1 Rotaria sp. Silwood2
ATACGAAAATTGATCGAAGAGAAAATTGGTCGAAAATTTTGTTATAAAAGAACAAAAGCTTTTTCGTAATCAGAAGCTCTAACTCTTAAGTGTAAAAGCAAAATTTACACTAGTTGTATTAATCAAAAAAAGAATACTCATATTCGAGAGATCTAATAAGTCAGACAAATACGTTAGACAAATACAAAAAAGCAACAGCAGTTTAGTAATTATGAGCAAATGCTTTAATTGTTGTAGTAACGTTGTCTGCCTTGAAGGTGAGACTGAGGGTGAGGGTGAGAATAAGGTTGTAGGAACATTCTCGAAGCAGACAACCCTACTACAGGAATTAGAGGAACTTACTCATTGTTTCTAAACTGTTATTGCTTTTTTGTATTTATCTAACTTATTTGTCTAATTCATTAGATCTCTCGAATATGAGTATTCTTTTTTTGATTAATATAACTAGTGTAAATTTTGCTTTTACACTTAAGAGTTAGAGCTTCTGATTACGAAAAAGTTTTTGTTCTTTTATAACAAAATTTTCGACCAATTTTCGCTTTCCCATAAACTTTCTTATGATCTTGCTAACATCGCATTACAGCCGTCTTTTGATCAGCTTGATATAAGTTCGCAAAAACCTAACAGAGTCACATCTGTAACGTCTATGCAAAATGTTTGCGAGACCCTTCAACAGATTTACATTTATTATCCAGAAAATCATCTGATCAGCTATTTTGTCGAACCATGTGAAAAGCATCCTGAAAGATACATGCTGTTGACGATGCACATCGATTTTGTAAGAATTCGAAATCCTTATTCTTGACATTCTCCTTGCAAATTCCTGTTGAGGCCTTCTTAGGATTTGAAAGATCTGGGCAAGAAGTTAAACAAATCCCTGAAAACACGGATTATCATAGATTCTACTTCCCAGACAGTTACAAAAACGCTGTTTTATTGTGAAAGCGGTGCTTAGCATCACATAGTTACAACAGTGATGAATTGACCAATGTCACCGTTTATCACAAAACGTTTACAAAGAATACTTTTTATCGTATAAACGCTAACTTATAACTGCGCTAAATATAAATTCAGTGACGGTTAAACGTATGATTTTTCATAATTTCATATGAAGTAAACGACTCTTGTTTATTTAACCAATATTTAATCAAATCAATGAGTAGCTTTTATTCTTTCACGAAAGAGAAATATTTTATTTCGAATAAGTCTGAAGTCCCAGACCACTGAATTTTCTTTCAGTTGTGTGTGTCCTGAAACCATCAAAGCTCGAATTCAAGAGATACAAGTAAGGAAGACAACCGAAATTCTATAAAAAGAAAGCAATACGCTACTTTGTGTTTACAGCATTCTTCGTTGGAGATCACGATTTTGGATATCTACCATGACACTTCACATAGTAGATACTGATTTATAAAAACGTTTAAACGATCATGTGCCATGATAAACGCTTTCGCACGTGAGTGAAGCGTTAAAACAAAAGAAAAAGGTGATGATCACCATTTTTGCCGTTTATCATCGTTTAAACGGTATATTAAGCGTTTCGCTTCTGTCTGGGTTGGAACCTTAGGAATGAACTAGCTTGAGAGTGCATAAAGTGACATATCTGTACAAATTGTTATGAATTTCTTTTTCATAGAAAACTAGTAAAAGGCTTCTAAATTTATATCTACTTAGAGAATCTTTTCTTGTGCAGAGTCAATGAGAGAAGAACACTCTCGAAAATTTTACCAAGTTCTCTTTGAAGAAGAAGAAGAAGAAGAAGAAGAATGCCTCATTTGTATCATCTCCCCACCCCCACTCAAAAGAAAGGGGATCTCTTCGACAATGACGATTCCTTTTCTTCTTCGTTCATTCTAGTGATTCCCAATATTCCAGTCGATGCCCAATGGGTACAGAACGGGGTAACTGTTGCTGGAGGTCATGAACAAGGTGATGCCGCCAATCAACTCAGCTGGCCTTTCGATCTTTTCATTGATGATGACCAAACAATGGTCATCGCTGACACGAACAATCATCGTATTATCCAATGGAAGATCGGTGAAACGAATGGGCAAGTAGTAGCTGGTGGCCATGGTCAAGGAAATCGATTGGAACAATTGCATTCTCCAACCGATGTGTTGATCGACAAAGAGACTGATAGTTTCATTATTTGTGATTGGCAGAATCGACGAGTCGTACGTTGGTCTCGTCGTAGTGACACAACTCAAGGAGAAATCCTCGTCGACAACATCAAGTGTTGGGGATTGGCCATGGATGATCGGAGATATCTCTACATCTCTGATACTGAAAAAGATGAAGTAAGACGATATCAAGTAGGAGACAAGAAAGGAACTCTCGTGGCCGGTGGCCATGGCCAAGGTGTTGATCTCAATCAACTCAACTGGCCGAAGTACATATTTGTCGATCAACAACAGGCTGTTTACGTGTCAGACAGCGAAAATCATCGTGTGATGAAATGGAATAAAGATGCAACAGAAGGAATTGTCGTCGCTGGGGGTCAAGGCCAAGGGAAGGCTCTGACACAATTGTCGGATCCTTACGGACTGTTCGTTGATACGTTGGGTACTATCTATGTTGCAGACACGGAGAATAATCGAGTGATGCGTTGGTCTAAAGGTGCGACACAGGGCACTGTCGTTGTGGGTGGAAATGGCTCAGGAGCAGGAGTAAATCAGTTCAAAATTTCCATGAGTTTGTCCTTCGATAGATATGGCAATCTTTATGTTGTCGATGAGTATAATCATCGTGTTCAACGATTTTCTATCGAATAAACTTATTTTGATGAATTCTTTTCTTTCCTTCAAATAAATCACGTTGAATTGATGAAAAGAATGGCTTCTATTATGCGCGTGCACGCGATCAGGAGCCATATGGTGCAGCCGTGGCGAGAGTAAAGCTCATGTACACACCGGACAGACACAAATCATCCACATGAGATGTAGCAAAGAGTGGATGTGCATATGTACCATACAAAAAGAACACCGGCACCCACACCTACACCCACGTCCACACCACACCCTATTCTTTGTTTGTAGCTTTTGAAGCCACTACTTAACTACCATTGTAATAGACAGTACCGAAGACAATTTTAATTTAACAAAATTTGTCTGATTGAAGATGACAGTTCTCATTCCATTTTACTCACTTGTTATTAATTATGCCAGTCATAATAGCATCACTAATGCGATTATTAAAATAAAAGTTTCTTCTTCGATAAGTTTATATTATATTAAAAGAATATGTTTTTTATCAAACAAATGACTGCCTATAGTTAAATATTCTGTCTATAGAAAGAAATAGCTATTGTTCATCATTGTAAATGCGTTTCTGAATTACGAAAAAAATAACCCATACAATCTGGAATGCAATATAAAAAAAGACCAAATTCTAAACTTATTCTTCATCATCTATTTTAAGAATCAGTTTTCCTTGTGCTTTTCCGCTTCTTGTTTTTTCATAAGGTAAATATAATGCTTCAACACCGTCCTTTCGCCAATCATAAACAGTATCAATTAATGGTTTGACTTTGCCTGTTTCAATATAAGTTGTTCGTATATCATCAAGATCGTCCGGCGTTTGATAGAGACCATGATATATATAAGCATGATGAGCTGAACTGAAAATTGACCAAAATTTACGATTTATTACACTTGAACCAATTGTAGCAATCCATTTAAATGAAAGAACTGGATTTGTATCGTCACCAACAATAGTAATAAATTGGCCACCTATTTTTAATATTTGCCGTGCTGATATCCATTGTTGTTGACCGCCCACACAATCATAAACAACATCATAATTTTGTCCTTTAAAATCGAGAAGTAGCATGTGAATGACTAAAATTTAATGACACTTACCTTTGAGTTCTTGTCCAAAATCTTTCGCATTATAATCAATAACAAGTATTTTCTGTGGATCATTATTCATTTCATCTTTATTTTCTGTTATTGTATAGCCTGTAAAAAGAAAATAATTATTTATGATTAGTTGAATACGATCAAACCGAGTTTTTTTAAAAGATTAAAGTTTCTTTCTGAACATGTTGTTGCAACTTGCGCACCAACAGCTTTTGCTAATTGAATGGCAAAGAAACCTGTTGCTGAACTACCACCACATATGAAGATTTTTGTTCCAGCTCCCACACGAGGTGAAACTTTATTGAATAATGCTTGATAACTTGTTTCACATGCTACTGGTACAGCAGCTGCTTCTTCCATCGTTAGATTTCTTGGTTTTAATGCAAACATTGATTCATTTCCACAAACATACTCAGCATAACTACCACCATTGATTCCAACATTGCCATAAACTTTATCACCAATTTGAAAACGTTCTACAGCAGAACCAATATCGACAACAACACCAGCAACATCAGTACCCGGTATATGTGGAAATGAAAAACGAGTGATAGGCCACAAATTTCCATTTAATAATTTCCAATCAGCAGGATTAATTGAAGCAGCATAAACTCGAACAAGAATTTGTTTCGATGATAATTTTCGAGGCACTTTTACATCACCACGCAGCGTTAATACTTCACGAATTTCTCCAAAATTACTTTGTTCTGCAGCTTTCATTACTAACGGAATACTACTAGTTGAAGTTATTGCTTCAGCCATATTGAAACAAGTACTCTTCAATATAGAATACTAAAATAATAATATTACTATTTTTCTTATTCGATCTGTCAAACATTTATTTAAATATTTTTTTCTCGAACACGCAAAAAATATTCTGCGTAAATAAAAAGTAAATGAAAAATAATGAGCAAGGTATTAATAATGTGTAATGCATACGTGTCCAAGGATTCACATAATATTCGTCTTCCGAATAAAAGAGCGACATAAATATGATTCATAACTGTGTACTATTACTAAAAGCATACCGTATGATGATAGCATACTTTCCTTCTATCAACTCGATGTAATCAATGTATTTTTTAAAAACGCGTACACAGTCTATGAACACATGTGCATGAATCATGAAATCAATATTGAAATGCTCTACGATAGGCGACAGCTAGTTTTAGCGTTTAGTCAACAAAAAAGACTCTTACAGAAATGTAACAAATATTGATACATATTTATTTATGTTTTTTATTATCGTCAAAAGTGAGTTTCACCTAAGTGAGAGCGCTAGAGTACATTCACGGCGGAAGAAAATTTTTATTAAAGAAATATAAACGAAAGATGTCGCTAAATGAAATATCTTATTTTTTTACTGTAAATTTCTCACTCCAGTCGATCAGAATAAAATTTTATGATAAAAAATTATTATCAATAATACTCTTTATGTCCTGAAAATATCAGATTATAAAAATTAGTTTCATCGCAAATGCATTAGTGAATCTTCATTTCAACATTGGGGGCTGTTTTCCAATTACTTTTTATCATCAGGTCACTAGATAATTTAATGCGGAATTAACAAACATGATTGGTCGGAAATTTAATTCATTTTTAATGCAGTTTCGGAGTCGCATTAACTTTAATGCACCAATCAAATTAACTTTCTCGCCATGAATGAAAAGAAATACGCTAACCTTCATCAAAATATGTGAAATTAAGTTTAACAAGTTTAAAAAATAGAGATACTACTACGTTAAAATTGGAATTAAATCATACCAATAGTAACGATTGATCTATTTGGACAATTTTCAGTCGAGGCCGACACAACAGAACAATGGCTACCGATCATATATTTGACTGTCAAATAGCTGTCATAAATCTGTCAACATTTTTCAAAACTTTCTTGTAGTGGAATTATGTTTACAAATCTAAGTATCATTACACATTGACAGCAAAGACATACTGATTAAATTATTGGTCCATAACTAGTGAAAATTGTTGCGACTGTTGAGAAGTAAAATAATGTTTTGCTTTTCTACAGTAAACTGTAACTAATGTCCGTTTCAAAATATAATGCGTCCCACTGTTTTTTGAATAACTCAAGAACGCAATCAGCTAGAGACCTGCGGTTTTCACCAATCGAAAGAAGAGACAGGGGGGCCGTCTTTTTCTCCAATATCGTATCAGACGGAATCATTTTGGAACCAGTCATTTCTGCATAACATCGAAAAAATGGTCTCTCATTCAGATGAAATTTTGACAAAAAGTAAAAAAATTTGCTTCAAAATTAAAAGAAATTCATAGTTTTCTTGCGAGTAAATAGATGGTTTTATTTGCTAAACGTTAGGATGCGGTAAGATAATCATTCGAATTATATCCTGAAGTATAGATCCGCAGCCCCTCTATCTAGATCACATGTCAAAAGGAAAATTTCTTCAGAATGCCGGGTCGTTTTCATGCATTTTTTGCAATGTTTTGCAGAAATGACTGGTTTCAAAATGATTTTGTCTTATACAATATTGGAGAAAAAGACGCCCCCCCTCCGTCTCTTCTTTCGATTGGTGAAAACCGCAGGTCTCTAGCTGATTGCGTTCTTGAGTTATTCAAAAAACAGTGGGACGCATTATATTTTGAAACGGATAATAGTACTGATACTCAATTGATTTTCTATATTATTCTTCATAAAGTCGAAAAAAATTGATTAAAAATTGCCATAAAACTATTTGACTGCCAACCTTTGAAGAATTATATTGTCGTTGCATATAGCCTTTAAGTCTTGATTCAGTAAAAACATCGAGGGTGTGGGTATGGGTGTGGATGTGGGTGTGGGTGTGTGAGTGTGGGTGTGGGTGTGGATATCTGTGTTCTGTCCACGCACATCTTTGCCCACACACACCCACATCCACACCGACACCCCACACCCCCACACCCATACCCTTACATTCGCAACCACACCCCCACACCCATACCCTTACATTCACAACCACACCCACACACCCACACACACTCACACCCACACCACACTCACACCCACCCACACCCACTTAATATTATCCACATATTAATATTTTCTTCTAGCAAAGGTTTACTTTGATGTAAACCTTATAAATAACAAATACTTGAAGAATTGTTTGAATAAACGGGTATGGGTGTGAGGGTGAGTGCGGGTGTGTGTTTGGGTGGTATAGGTTGCTGGGTGTCTGTGTGGATGTACGTGCCGGGATATGGATGTGCGAGTGTATCTATAGTAGCATTAATTACTCATACTCCAACCACACTCCATTCACATCTATAATCACATCCACACTTTTTTTGAGTGTTATAGACATCAGTCGCAACTGATGTGTTTTTATTTGCTTTATTGAAATATTAAAGAAATAGTTTTAAATTTGGATATAAATATTTTGAAGTCAAAAATGAAATAGTTTAAGAATGATGTTGACATTTTAATGGAATATAACTTGTAAAAATTATTGTTAAAATAATAGTCTTTTATTTTTTGAGATCATTCAATCAGAACAGCAGCCATTCCAAGTGGTACATGCCAATCATTATGGCAATGCATCATCCATGAACCAGGATTATCTGTTTTAAAACGAAAAACTAAATAAGAAAATGGATTAACTGTAAATGTATCTCGATAGATGGGACTGATTTCATTATAAGCAATAGTATTTAATTTCGACTGATTTAAATAACCATCATTACTATTACCATGCGCTAATATCCATACATGATAACCATGAAGATGAAATAGGTCAGGAGCAAAATCAATATTATTAATAACAATATCAATTATTTCATCAGCTTCAACTTGAAAAGCTGATGGTAAATGAAATTCTTTTGAATTATTAAACAAAAGTAATGATAATAAACTTGTATTTGTTGGATGAACAAATGTTTCATTATTCAAATAAAAATAACCTGGTTTTTCACCTTTATATTGAGAATTTAAGAAAATTGTTTTTTTAACTCCATTTCTAGGAAAATGATATTTTGTTTCATTCATTGGAACTAGTTCTAATTGATCACTAAATATTTTTCCATGATTAACTGATTGATTAATAATAAATGTATCATCATTGAATGAATCGATTGATGGAATAGTTGTTTGAATATTTTGATCAGTTTCATTAATATATTGTAGAATAGCTCTTATATTTGGTTTAATAGATAAATCATATTGTGTTTTATAATCAACAAATGGACGAATGGTAGCACGTATCCAATAACTTGATGAAAATTTTTCTTTTGCAGTAACTAACACCGAATATCGTTGACCAGGACTTAAACGAAGAGCTCGTATATATTTGTTTCCATCTAAATAAATTCCATCTGCTTCTATTAATCTTATTTGATGTTGATCAATTGTTAATGTCATTGTGGCATAGACTGATGTATTTATAATACGATATCGTTTTGTTGTACCTGCTCGAATAGATGCACGATAATAAGAACATGTTTCATTCAGAGTACAATTAAATTGTCCAATACCATTGATAAGAGCTGTATCTGGTATTGGATCTAACGTTCCAGGATATAAATACGATCGTAAAAGTGTATGAGCAGATGTATGATACCAATCAGTGATTTGAAGAACTTCTTCATCTTGATAAAAAATTTTCCATGGATCATTTTGATCTTTTATAATTAAAGCATCTTTAAGACCATCACCATATTGAATAGCATAATGTGAATGATACCAATAAGTACCTGATTGATCACCCGTAGAATACGTATATACAAATGACTGATTTAGTAATATAGCACATTGAGTGATACCTGAAACACCATCCATATGTAATGTACTTCGTTGTATTAAACTATGCCAATGAATCGTAATTTCTTCTGATGATTCATTAATTATTGTTATATTAATTAAATTACCTTTCTCTACTATAATACTTAGGACAGTTCAAAAGTAGTGGCGGAGGTTCTTTTTTTTTCTTGTAAATAGCTAAAAAACATTCTTTTTTTACCAATCGATAGAGCGTCTTTCGCTCTATCGTTCTATGTTATTTGATCTATCTCCAACTAAGATTATAATAAAAAAAGTTTCGACAAAAACTGTTTTTGGTGTAGTCTGACTGGTAGCAATAGCGGAGAAAACCATCTACATGTGATTTTTTCTCGTTTTTTCTTGTTCTTTCTTTTATCATTGTCTTCTTACCTTTTATAGCAACTGATCATCTGTGTATTTCGTAGTGGACAAGGAGTAACAATGATAGAGTAGGAAAATATAAGGATAAGTTTATCAATTGTTTATTTTATCAAATGTTCGAAATAATCACCTTCGTTATCGATGCACAACTGCATTCTCTCAATCCATTTTTCGAACGTTTTTTTATATTCTTCTTTGTTCAAAGAGTACATGAAATCGACCACAGCATCATATAATGATTGTGAACCACTGTAATCGGTCAGATTTTCTTTGACTAAGTCAAACAACCAAAAATCGCAGGGTGATAAGTCGAGAGAGTTGGCTGGATGTGGTATCACTGTGAGACCTTTTGATTGAAGATAAGTAGATACATCTTTATGAATATGTGGTTTTCCATTATCATGATGAATTTTAATACCACGTGTTTCGTATGAAGGTCTTTAGCGTTTAAGTTCATCGACGAGAGGACGTAAACAATTGTTGATATAATACTGATGATCTATAGTTTCTCCACGCTGCATTTGATGACTTTCGACCGATTTGTTTATGGAAAAACCACGATTCGTCACCAGTTATTATGCCACATAATCGCCATGTACCCTGCTGAAATTTTGCTAAGTTTTCTTTACATATTCGAACTCGCTCAGTCCGTTGAAAATCGGTTAGATCTTTGGGTACATAACGTGCGTTTATCTTTCTTAGATTCAAATGATCAGTGATGATTCGATGAATTGTACCATGGCTTAAATCAGTTTGATCTTCTAACTGTTCTATTGTGAGATAAGAATCATCATTGATAAGAAGGCGGATTTGTTCGATATTTTCAGATGTTGTTTCAGTAATGGGTCTACCAGGTCGTGTTTTATCTTCAATTTCTTCTCGACCTTCACGAAACAGCTGAGACAACCTTTCCACCGTTCTGAGAGAAGGAGCTTGATCATCATAAACAGAGTATAATTTGTCATGAATAATTCTTGCTTGAATATTAAGTGCAGTGCGTACTTTAATGTAGAAGCGAAAGTTTTCTGTACTCATTTGAAAGAGAAAATGGGGGGAGAATACAACTTGCTTTTATTTTTCTGACTTTCTGGAATATAAACAAATGAACGGCACGTGTACACAAAATCAGTGCGGCGGACGCGTTAATGTATATCTACGTATAGATAGTCAGATATTATAAAAGATAAGAAGACAATGATAAAAGAAAGAACAAGAAAAAACGAGAAAAAATCACATGTAGATGGTTTTCTCCACTATTGCTACCAGCCAGACTACACCAAGAAAAGTTTTTGTCGAAACTTTTTTATTATAATCTTAGTTGGATATAGATCAAATAACATAGAACGATATAGGGAAAGACGCGCTATCGATTGGTAAAAAAGAAATTTTTTTTAGCTATTTATAAGAAAAAAAAGAACCTCCGCCACTACTTGTGGACTGCCCTAAGTAGTAGGTGCTGGAAATTCATTATTAATACTTAATATAGGTCTTTCATATGTGTCAGGAGATGCGTTAAACCATCGAATATGAAATTTAGCATTGTACGTACGTTTCTTCTCTACTAAAAGCACATAAATATATTGAGATAAAAAATAGAATAAATTAAGAAGAAACAACATATTTAATATAAAAAAAATAATAGAATTTCTTAGATTTGCTTTTGATCTTATCTAATAATTGTCAATTTTATAACTGATGTATGAGTTTTAAATTTCTCACAAATTCAGAATACATAGAATTCGAACTGGTCTTCTTCGAATCTATTTTTTCTCTCTATCATGTTTAACATCATGATTATTACATTACCTGTTTCAATTAAATTTTGATCTGGAATATGAATAATCTGAATATCAGATGTTTTAATCCTAATTATTATAGAAGAATTATCTTGTAAAGAAACTTTAAATGGCATTTGTTTGCGATTGATCGAATTCAGAGTTTCATTTTGGCAATGAGTGCATGATACTGCAGTAGTTATTGATAAATAGATCTTCAAAATATCTTTATTACCAAAACTCGATTGAGAATTTTCTCTACAATAGACAATTAAAAAATATCGATAAAATCAATTAGTTAAATATTTGTTCTTATAGCGAATGTCATTTATTTTCAATTTTCTTTTCACAAAGTTACATATGATTAATATTTTTCATCTATAATTCTGGTTTAAATTTATTCATGATCCATTGTCATATGTGTCAATAGTGATATAAATAAGATGAACACTGTCTCAGAGATTTTCTCTGTAAAACTTACAATATATTGGGACAGCCACAATGAATGGTAGCATTGATGACTGTAATAATAGTACCTGGAACTGATATTGCTTGACACTATTATAGGAAGAATAATTAAAATATAAAACATTAGGTTATAATTTATTTTACGATTGTCTCAAACATTTTTATATCATATGCATTTAGTAATCCATGTTTTGCTTTTATAGCATCAGGTAAAATATAAGTAAGAACCGCATAGAAAACGACTATAAAAAAAGAAGAAATACAGGTTACAATTTCAAATAGTAGATCTTACCTGCAGCTCTACCACCACAAGTAGGCTTGTTTAGTTTATTTTTATCGGAATGTTGACATTTGATATCATTACAACATACAGATACAGTTTTATCAGACATTTCACTTGTATCTAGACATGGATAGTCTGCAGGCAAACATTTGAGAAGATTTGCTATACAGATAGTCAAATAAAATAAGACTAAAGAAAAATAATAATAACGAAATGTTACCCTACATGTGTTATGGACAATAAATGTAGTGGAATTAACGTGATTCACTGGAAAATATTGTTGAAAAAGTAAGCTTTCCCGTGATGATTGATTAGACTCATCAAAAGCTAGTAATGAGAGAAGATAAACACTGCTATTTTTGTTTTCAATTGTATCTTTAATAGTAAAATGTATAGGAACTGATGATTGATTCGCATTTAATTGTAAATGATGAATATGATCATCATTTATACTTTGTTTAGTAATTACCATAAGATTTGCATCTTTTAAAGAATCTCCATATTCATTCTGATGTAATATGCTAGTCCTACTGATTGAGACATTCTCAGCTGAAAAAAAAACATACACGTTTAAATAAATGAAAATATTTATAAATAATTCATTACATTTCGCAAATCTAATAAGATAAAAAGGAAAAAAAATGTAGCGAAAATAACAATGGATTCATATTGTATATTAAGCAGAAATGCTACACTTCTGTCAGTTGATATTAATTCACTTATGGAGAAAAACAAAAGTAAATGATAACACATGTCAATTATCCATGAATAGTATCAACACTGCAGATACCTGGCAGTGTTAATATTCGTTGAAATACTTTTGTTTCCATCAATGTTATACTTCATCATGAATGAATTGTTCTCTTTTCTGAAAAAAATGGTCATACGTCGTGAAATATCCTAAAACATGGGCATGCCAACGTCTTCTATTGAGGGGTGGAAATAGATTGCAGTATCTTATTATTATATATAAAACGGAAGTCATTTTTTCCACATTATGAAGTTCTACATATCACACGCGTCTACATTCACAGCCATATCTCTTCTATAGTTAAAAGTCAACTTTTTGAGTTTGTTGCTATTATTTTTTTTTTGAAAGGATGTTCACTTAAGAGAAGATACATGATTTATTGTACTGATTGAATAATCGTTTTACGCTAATAAATCTTTTAATACTTAGTTTTTCTAATATAATAAGCGGTAACCTAACTTGGATTAGTGCAAGCCTAGTAACATGATGGATAGGAGGTTTTCTATAAGGTTTCAGGCAATTTAATTAATCTGTTCGCCAGGTTGTGGGTATCGATGTGTGCAGTTGTTCTTATTTTCATCAGCCACACCCCACCCTTGATTACACTTGTTATGTCATCAAACGAATTGATGCACATTGTCAACTGTTCAACGTGTGAAAATAGACTACAAAGATGTAACATGTCGACAGCGCTTGCTGCTATTTCAGTATCATCGATTGTGAGCTGATGTAGAAAGGGCATGAACATATGAACACGATTGATCACGGTTGACAAGGACACAATTGTGTTTGTTATCAAAAAATGTTCATTAGTGGTCAAATTGATGATCAATGGAACAGTTTCAAATGAGACATTGACGCCATTAAATCGAGGAGATTTGATCCGTTGCTAGCAATGAGTTTGTGGTGGTGTTGTCAAATCCTGAATGGACAGTTTTTCGACATTTCCAATAATAATCTGCTCAATATTTGGTGCGGACGTGTAATATGATGTGTTAGACAAGGAAAAGTCAATTATTCGTGAAGCTAAGATAAATAGAGTAAAAAGATGTGACTCTTGTTTGTCAAATATGAAGAACGAACGTTTTTCAACGAGCTAGAAAGCTGAATGAAACGTGTCGAGAAGATTGTTATCGATTTGTGATAAGATTGCTGTTTATCACCTGATGATCTCGTCTGTGCAGGATAGATTAACATTAATGATTAGTAGATGCTAGAGGCCCCTGTGAAGGGTTGGACTCAAGGGGGGAAAAGCGGGACTCCTGGAGTGCATACTCCTACAGTACTACTCTGTTCTTCCCTGTACTTCCGCTGTACTTCCACTGTATATCCACTGTACTCCCTTGTGCTCCCATTGTACTTCTGGAGTACGGGAGTCTCGCCTTTTCCCCCTTGGTTGGACTTTAATATTACCGAAAAAATTTAATAGTATAGGAAAAATTGATTTAATTTACATAAGAAAAAAGTTCCTGAATGTAAAATATAATATAGATGACTGACATATATATATATGCAAAATGGATTGACATATACGACGTACATATATATATGTGTATACTTTTTTCGTTCTGTGACCAATCATATGAAAGTTCCTGA
>CAJNSZ010001789.1:0-21250 GCA_905329745.1 Rotaria sp. Silwood2
AATTGACAGCATCTTTGCCTTCAACTGGGAAAAAGTCGATCGAGAACATTTAGTTCTTGAACATTCAAAACTTATTGGCATCTATGATGAACTCGATCTATTGTGTTTATCAATTCAAGAATAAATCGATTTTGTTCACCGACATTTATGTACGTTCAGCTTCTGCGATCAAAATGAATATTTGACAAAAGATCTATCGCAACAAACTGCCGATCTTCTTTGGTATCAACTTTATCATGATGTTCTCTTTGAGTTAACACATGATGAAAAAGCTAGACAAGAAATGATCGATGCTTGTCGTTCCTACTATCGAGATAATATCAAAGAATTGGAAGTGATTGACAAGTTTGAAAATGAATATCGATCAGAAGAAGCTCTTCAATGGTATTTAAGAAAATCATTTATCTACAAAATCATCAGCAAAGCATTAAGAATCAAAGATTTCGATCAGCTGTACACATTTCGGTATTTTATGAAAGATCTTACAGAATGTCTCGATCGAGAACATCAAAAGATTGTTGAATCTGGTAAAGAAATATTATTCATGTATCGAGGAATGAAACTGACAAATGATCAAATCGAGAAATTCAAAGAAAACGAAAGTAAACTTGTTTCAATCAATGGATTTTTCACAACAAGTAGTCTTTGTTCAACTGCATTGAACCAAGCAATGAAACTTTCGAAAGACACTGATCTCATCCTTGTTCTCTTAAAGATCCAATACCATGTACAACATCTGAACAACAGTGGCATTGTTGCTGTCAACGTTCATTTCGGTGAATCTACATATGAAGGAGAACAAGAGATTCTGTTCGACTTAAATATCACTTTTCGATTGGAGAGTGTGAAAATGGAGGAAGGCATGTGCTTAATTAAAATGAATGCATCAAATGAAGGTCAACTTATCAAAGAAAACTTTATCAAAGATTCACGTCGTCAAATGAAAAATCTAAGCACCAGTATTCTGTTTGGAAGATTGATGTGTGATATGGGTCAATGGAATCAATCACAACATTTCTTTGAACATTTATTGAACAACTCGAATATCTACAATGAAGATCTTACAAAGATTGAATGTAGTCTTGGTGAGGTTCTTCAATGGAAAGGAGAATGGAATGAAGCACGGAAATATTATGATCGGGCTTATGATCGGATAATGAATGTGAAACCCACACGGATCAAGGATTCAGCTGATATACTTTTGAATATTGGTAAAATTTTCTATCTAGAAGGAAAGTACGAAGAAGTTGGTGATTACTATGAACAAGCATTAGCCATGCGAGAAGAAAATTATTCCTTTACCAAGATTAACAACCCTTGTGCACCGAATCGTCGACGCCGTAATGTGCTGAGTCGTATTCGTGCGTCGTTCCAGTCAGTTTTATTGAGTTCAGGGGGATTATTTCATCCGTGTTCCGGACGACTTTGGACTAGAAAATTTCGAGAAACTTCTCGTTGGTTTCGTTCGAAATATGCGACAAACAGAGCGGAGCCTGTTGACGAACAGTCAAGCCAAACTCACTTACAAGAAATGTGTCGAAACTTACAGGAAACTGGTTGGTTACAATTGATGGAGATTCACTTGGATAATTATGTGCCTATTGCTATAAGTCTCCATAGTTTCGAAAAAATCCTCTTTCGACAAGCCAAGTATGATGAAGCACTTATCTTTCATAAACAAGCACTGGCAATGCTCGAAGAATATTATCAATGTCCTCATATCGATATCGCCGTTTGTCTTGGCTATATTGGCCAGGTTCTTACATATAAAAGAAAATACGACGAAACTCTTGACTTCTGTCAACGAGCAATGTCAATTTATACAAAATATTATCCAAATGGTCATGTATACATTGCCTCCACCCTCAATTATATTGGTTACGTTCTCTATCTTCAGGGCAAACATGATGAAGCTCTGAAGACTTATGAACGAGTGTTGGCAATGTTACAAAAGTATTATCCATCGGACCATGTCAAGATTGCCGTTTGTCTCACTGCAATAGGAAATGTTCATTATGAACAAGGGAAATATGATAAAGCCATTGGGTTTCAGAAACAAGGACTGCAAATTCTACAGAGATATTAGTTTCCTGGCCATGACGGCATTATTTGTACTCTAAATAACATTGGCTATATACAAAAAGAACCAGGAAAGTATGATGAAGCTCTTGATTTTCATCGACGAGCACTAGCACTTCAAGAGAAATATTATCCATCTCATTATGGTAATATTGCTAACACTCTCAATCACATATTTGGTGTATTATTTTGTCAATCGAAATATGGTGAAGCTCTATGCTACTGTCAACGAGTGTTAACAATGCAAGAGAGCTATTATCTTTCAGGCAATGCTTCAATAGCCCCGAGAATCAATAACATTGGTAACATCTTATATCAGCAAGGAAAATACGATGAAGCTGTTGATATTTTTCGACGAGCACTATCAGCTGTCGAAAAACACAGTCCATGTGATCATTTCTTCTATTGCCTTTTATATGAACCATATCGGGATGACATTATGCAAGCAAGAAACATATGATGAAACTCTTGATTATCATCGAAGAGCACTCAAAATGCAAGAAAAATATTGTTCATCTTGTCAGCGCGATATTGCCAATACTCTCAATTACATCGGTAATATTCTCATTAGGCAGAAAAAATACGATGAAAACATAAACTTTTATGAACGCGCACTCAACGTGCAAGAGAAATATTATCCAACTGGTCATGTGGACATTGCGACAACCCTCATTAATATTGGCACAACATTTTGTCAACAAGAAAAGTTCGATAAAGCCATTGAATATCATCAAAAAGCATTAGAAATTCAAGAGAAATATTATCCACCAGGCAGTATCATCATAGCTAATACCATCAATAGTATTGGTCATATTCTGTACGATGAAAGAAAATATGATGCAGTAGTTGACTATTACCGACGGGGACTTTCAATACAAGAGAACTTCTATCCTAATGGCCACATTGATATTTCTCATACTTTCAGCTTCATTGGTGATATTCTATATAAACAAAAAAAGTACGAGGAATCTTTTCAGCTTTACCACAGAGCCTTGACTATTCAAGAAAAATATTATGAATTTGATCATATAGACATCGCGAAGAGCCTGAACTCTATTGGTAAAGTGCTGTATAGCCGAGGGAAATATAATGAAGCTATCGATTTCTATCAACGATCATTGACTATTCGAGAGAAATATCATCCATTTCGTTATGCTGGCATTGCTACCGTTCTTAGCAATATTGGAAAAGCTCTGCATTGGCAAAGAAAGTATGATGAAGCTCTTGATTTCAATCAACGGGCACTAACAGCTCGAGAGAAATTTGATGCAACTAATCATATTGGTATTGCTGATAGTCTGATAGACATCGCCAATGTTCTAAGAGATCAACAAAATTACAATGAAGCCATCGAATACCAACAACGAGCATTGATGATCCGAGAACATCATTATCCTTCTGGTCACGTGAACATTGCTTATTGTTTGAGCAACATCGCAAATTTGCGAAAAAGGAGCGGTGAATATGAACTCTCTCTTATATATCAACAGAATTGTTTCTTAATCCGTATTAAAATTCTACCACCAGATCATGAGGATATTGGCCATAGTTTATCTAGCAAAGGTGAAATTTACGAAAAACTTCATAAATTTACGTTAGCACTTCATTACTATCAACAAGCATTAGCTATCTATAGAAAATGTCTGCCTTCTTGTCCTATTAATATATGGATTATGAAATCGAATATTCAACGACTTTCAAAAAAACTTGGAATAGAACTCAATTAATCTGATTCACTTTTCAAATATACTTGTTTTCGATTAAATATTATTATTATAAGAGTGAAGTGTTGATAGAAATATCTTGATAAGAATAAAGCGGGACTGTTGCATACATCTATTGTCTAACGAAAAATAAAGTTGCTCAGAATGCGTCCTTCATTCAGCAATAATCTATTAGAAATAAAATGAAAACAGTTTTTAATTCGATCAGCAAGAATTGAGTCGTGCATTACCTTTTCTAATAAGTCTCGTAAGAGTAATCACAATTCTTTCAAGAATCACAAATCATACTAAGTAATTAGAAATTAATTCCCAGAAATAATATGAATGTGAATGAGAAAGAACGAATAGTAGTAAATTACAATCAATAAATATTTTATTGGTAGACCAGCAACATCTGACATATCTCTCTCTTTTCTTCTCTTTGTTCGTTTATCAGACATTTGAAAGTATGAATATTCGTTCCTAATATATCATTTGTTGACAATGACTATTTAAAGTAGAATGTTCACTGGCAACAACAGTTGTCAATGTTGTCTATAATGAAGGATACACCAAAGTTGAAATTCGATTTTTTTTTCTTCGAACATCCCTGCATGATTTTGGGAAATAGAAATAATAACATTCCAGTTTAAATAAGATATCACTGAGAGTTTTCAAAACTTTTATAATGAAAATTAAGACATCTTATCACTGTATCTCCTCTTCTATTGCGATTGTTAGACAAGAATTTATAATCATGTACATCCAACAGAAGAAAGAGATGACATAGCCATTTAGTGGGAAAAAAACTCTATCGTACAATGCAGTTATACTTTCTGATTACTCATAAGAATGATTTTAACGAGATCGCAAGGTAATAAATGTCTCTCTGGGTGTGGACGAAAGAAACACAGATCCACAGCGCACACCTACATCCACACTTCTACGCCTACTCCGGCCCAAACACTCACCACCAGAGGCATCACTACTGTCGTACCCACCCACACCCTTTGATACACACCTATGACTTCTATTCTCTAGATTATTCCGGTTGTTAAGTTATCCAGATGTTGAATAGTTGTTTTATAAATTTGTTATGCTTGATCCTGATCAAAATACAATGGTACCAAGTTACAAGGAAGTTCATGAAATGAGTCCATCGCTTTCAGTTCACTGATCATTAAATCGTTCATTAACACAGTAGGGAACCGTCTAAAAAAAGAATTTCATTCACTATATTATGCCGAGTCAGTTTCAAAGTTTCATCACGTATATAAAAGGCACTTTCGATATTGAAAATGCTTAGTTCATTATCATAAGTTTCGTTTTAATTCTTCTCATTGGATAAATTATCATTTAACTCTATTTGAAACACAGAGCGTAGGTGTAAGTCTTTTTTCCTTTTATAATCATGCTATGTAGCTTGTTTTACTTGGTTTCAACTCATTCCTTTTATTTTGGCTGCATAATACGTAAGCAACGTTTTTTTTTTCAAAAGTCAGAACGCGTTTACTTTTTCCGAAAAAAAGATTAAAAATAACTATCATCCTGTGTTTGAATCGAATCGATGCATTCTGCAGAGCTATGATATAACACATAAATCTTGTGAACAACAAAGTGGTAATTTTTTCAACGATAGCTTGAACCAAGATTTGAATCTACTACCAGTCGATTTCAAACCAAGCACAACTAGCTCTGAGTCATACACTATTCAAAATTGTATCTATGTTTATGAATCACATGATTAGCTCGTTTTACATTGCTTGTTACAAGTTTGAGAATAGATATGTTGATTTATCTTTACTTCGCGACATAAATATAAATGAGATATGTATTCCTATGGAATCAAGATAAATATATTCTTTACCTATATAGAAACAAAGATAAAGAAATTGAAAAAATTATTATTCAAAAAAATAAAAATGATAGAATAAAGAAAAATCTCATTCTCTGATAGATAAATATGCCAATATTGTCTTCTTCTCACTTATAGATGTTCAATATCCGATGTAAGTCGACTTTTCTTTTGTGAAAAAGCACTAGTGAAATTTACATTAAATCAAATAATTGAAAATATAAGTGACATACTCATAGAATTTATTCGTTTGTTTAGGAAAGTAACGATGAGATTTATAACAAGAACTTTAAACTGATAATCTGCCATGTATGCATTCCTAAAATATTTTAGAAGTCATGTAAAATGAGACGTATAGTTTTGTCAATAGTTTAATATTTCCAATAAGAGATGTATAAATAAAAGTCAATTATGATGTGAATACTTATTGGATATAATTAATCTATTAAATTAAACTCAACTTGGCTAAATTTTAATAAGAGAGATGCAATCTAAATGCAAGAATCCGGTTCGATTTTGACACATAGGGATGATTTTTTTAAAACTTCTTTGATAATAAAGTAAACACGTCTAATTCATTAGTGGTGTAAGGTAGCAAAGTCAGAAAGCACATATTAATTTGCCGTCAACATAGATCAGTATTGACATGTTTGGCTTTTTGAACGTGTTAACACGCTTGGAAATCTTACATTTTGGACACGTTCCAGAGCATCAAATTATAAAACTTATAGATCCTCAGGGACTCGTTAAAAATCTAAGCATGATTACATGGGCAGTTAAAAGAATATCCTCGAGTTACTCTGACTTCAATAGAAATAGATAGCTTTTCTTACAGAATCTACTGCTCAGATCCTTATTCTAAACTGAGATCAGCTTATGCGTTTCTGGTTTACTAAATACAAAAATATGAAAACAGAATAATTATTAGCAATTGAAAAGTTTGATAGATATGGTCAAAATTCTTCTTCTTGAAATATTTATGATAAAGAATTGTACATAGACGTATGATGCGGCTTATTATTCTTGTTCAATTGAATTAATAGAAAACAAATATATCTACTTAAATGAATTAAAAAATCATTTTTTCTTTCCAGTTATGATCTTTCAAATCTAATATCATGACATGAAAAATTTTCTTCAATTACAGTAGCACCCGAATGAAGATGCAATGCGCTGGACTTATAGTCGCATTTTCGTATCGAAACAAATTTCTTTGTTAAAAATTTATTTGCACTGACTAGACTAGCTGTATAGCTATATGGTCAACAGCATTTCGAAAATTAACGCATCTGAACGCGTTGTATCGACTCTATCATTCCAAGAGCATTTACTGGAAGATTGATGCTTCATGAATATGACAAAGAACAATTGTAGAACGTAAGTGATTTAAATCCAATCTAATCCCATTTGATCTCTTAATCTCGACCTGTGTACACTTGGGTTTTTCACTTTCTGATAGTTCTCAGATTACTTGAAGCTCTTATAGTTTTGGAAATCCTTAGACTTGTAAGAGTTTTCTGAATCACTTGTATTCCTCTGACTAGAGTAGTTCAAGCATGGCGCTCACTTATTGATTTCATTAAATTTCATTTTATTTTAGTGACGCACAGCGAAATTGCACTTTTGAGAGTTCTATGATAAAATACAAAAGTTATCATATAAAAAAGTAGCAGGCTATCATCTTTTTTTTTTCTTGGTAGCCTAATTTGTTGTAATGTCATAGACTTACGTAAGTCATGAAAATTGACAGATAAAATCTCAAACATATCAACTATCAATAATAGTCAATCCTGATTCAAATAGCATTTCTCTGTCACCTCATTTTCCTTAACTTTCTGTCCGTATTCCGCATACTTAATTCTTTTTCCAATTTTTTTCCTTCTTTGCGACCATCCACATAAAAACTTTTCTCATATACATAAATATTCTCATACTTAACTAATTTTCTTTTTACTAGCGTTTGTGATAATAGAAGATAGAAGAAGGGAAAAAAGATGCTTGCGAGCAACGTTCCAAGGATAACACTTAAACTTGACTAAGTCAAATATTTATATTGATAGATAGCCATAATAATAATTAGCCACACCTCTGATCAAAAACCTTTACTCTTCTTTCTTTTATGAAGCACGATCTATAAACTAGTGTTAAAATTTAAGGACAAAAGTATGAACTCCTCGTATGTCGTTAAAGATTTAGCCAATAAAATCGAATCAACTAGAAATTAACTATTGAACTCAATTGAATTCGTTATATAAATATGTTTCTATCAAAAATCAAGAAAATAACACTTAACAACCTTATTCATATCATGGACACATGCTGCTAATAACAGTGACCTGATGAAATCATTCGAGTATTTAAGTTTTCGTCTATTCAGCTTTTCAATGTGGCATGCTCATGCAGAGATACCATATATGTATGTTTCTATGAATCGAAAAAAAAACTGAATCCTTTAATATTTGAATATTTGAAAAGTTGAAATGAAAATTTTAGTAGAGTTGTTTTATTTGCAGCATGTATATCTCTAGAAGAAGTCATCTATACAAGTTAATACTTACAATTTATACCTAACTCAGATGCATCTATCGCAGAACTATCGATCGCAGTTAACATAAAAGAAATCATATACCGAGAATTGCATTGTATCATAATTCTAGATTCTAATAATGATAGGAGTATGCTTCATGATTGATGAGGCCAATGGAAAATTTTATTCTGACCATGAATGAATAGTTTTGAGAAACATTCAAGGCCTATATCTAATATAGTATATGAAGCTTGTTCGTTGTTGTTCATACAGAAACAAGTCCATACGGGTTATGAACAGTTATTCATGTTAAAATTTTTTCGTTTTAGAAACTATGCTGGAATTATACATTAGAAATTTATGTCGATCTGACAGTATGAAATCAGAAACAACCAACGTACAACCTCCATTAGGATAAAGTTTATTGCAAAAATGTTATTAAATAAAGACACTTTGTAAAAATACCAAAAATCATAGCGTCTGTCATGATCCTAGAGAAACAGTCGTTCAGGCAAGGATATCCGCAAAGTTGTTTGGACACTGCAGAATACAGTAGGAATGATTTTTAGACCACGATTAATTGATCTCGCAGATGAACTTGATCTGTGTCGAAGAAACATAAATAATAGAAACTTTTCATCTTCTTATGCTGACATTCGGTTAATTCAATTCTTGTGAGAACTCACGTTATGCCAGCTAGTAACTCAATATCATATATTTGTAAATTTTCTCAATCTATTATTTATATATCTTCCTCATGTATAATTCAAGTTGAAATCTTGTAAAAATATGATAACATGTACATGAAACGCGAAAAGGAATTCTTTATATTTCATTGTAGACTAGACGAACTTAGAATAGTGCAATATTGAAACATTTAGTTAATAGGTTAAGAATTGCTGCTATATGCGCATCTCATGACGATCGAATTGATATACCAATTATGTGTATCAACTCAGAATGTGATATGAGGAAGAACTATGATGAAATGTCAACATGAATATCTCGAACAAACAGTCGTACGATAGAACAGTCATATGTGAATCAAGATTCGAAAGGTTTCGCGCTATTCTTCCATCATAAGAAAAGTTCATGTATCATCTGTTTTTTTTTTACTCATGTAAGAAAATTTCAAAGCAAAATACGCGTATTTCCACTTCGGTCTATGAAAACATAAAGACCGATCAACCAAGAGTTGTTGCTACTGTATTACTTCAATGGATCTGTTAGAACATTCGAAAGTATGCAGCAGAACTAAACTGTAAGAAAAAAGTTACATGCTCATAAAGCATGTTTCTTGGTCGCTAAAAGAGCTCTGTAATGTTCATATCGAATACGATTTCACCGAAGATAAAGTTTCGATAAAACAAGTTTGACAACTTTACTGTGTATCGAGTTTAAATAAAAAAAGGCTTGCGAGCATATGTTGTAGATCTAAAAGATTACTCAGAAAAATAAATATTACAAGAATCCACTCAAGTTTTAATAAGTCGTTTGAAAACCAAGCAAAATATTATTTGACATTCAAAGAGTATTTTCGAAGAGTAAAGGTTTTGTTTTTTTATTTACTTTATTTGAATGGGACTTAAATCGATTGTTGAAGCAAATGGTGAGTATAGATTTTTAAGTTGAGGTTTTACAAGTTCATATGCTCTAGATAAATACTCTAGCTAAATTTGTTTTTCAATAATTTGGCATCTACTCAAGTTATTGCTTATCTCAAAGTTTGAATGATCGTAGTTTTATTAAGCAAAATACTGAAGTAATCGGGAAAAATACTTGTCAAACTCTGAATTCTATTTCATTTAGTAGAAAGCAAAAGATAGGTTCTGAATCACGGGAAGCATTATTCTCTTGGATAAATGCATGTATTAACACGTCAACGAAATTTGGTTCTAAGAGAGTACTAATTCATCACCTGCATCAGAATGCGAATTCAAGTATCAAGAGAAACCACAACGACTATCCTATTTTCTAAAGCAAGTGCTTTCTAGGATTCAGACAATGTGTCAGAATTATGTTGCACATTGAAGTTACTACAGTAGAATATTGACTTTGACCTATTTCATTTAATGGGGAACGACAAAGGAAATGAAACTAATAAATATATCACTGACTCAAAAGATATAGAAGAAAACGCAGTTTTTTTCCACTTTCATAATTTTTACTTTGACAAGCGGCCTCAGATTGCAATATTGATCGAAATCAAACAAAACAGAAACTGACAATCTCTGTTTTAATACCAAAAATTCTATCTTTGAAACCGACAACGATAACTATCGTAATTTCTCGTTGGCTCATCAGCGTAAATGGTGAGTGTGAGTGGGTGTGTGTGTGGATGTAGATGTGAGTACGGGTGTGTAGGTGTGGGTGTGGGTGTAGTGTGTTTGCTGAGAAGAATTTTATCCATACTCACACCTACACTCACTCACACCCAATTACGCATACTTCGCACTGTATGGTATCTCATTTCTATTGCGTTTCACAACTCTTATTTTATTGTGTAGCTTTTGATAATAATATATCGTTAAAATGTGGAATGTCTTTTTGATGAAGGTTAAGAGAGTACTATATTTGCAATCTGTAGACGTGTACGTTTACTCAGCATAACTAATAAGCAAAGAGTTATGTAGTTTTTATAATAATCATTATGAAATTGTGTTTTCTCATCATGAAATGCGAGTGTTGTTATTACAGTTCACTCAAACTTTGTCAAACTGTCTAAAAACTGACTAGAGATATGTGGAAATGTTTTTTCAGAGATGTATTCAATCGTTTTCTTTATTCACTTTTATTATAGCAGTTTTCCTTTTTTCAATATCATGAGCAGATTGAAAAACTTCTGAAAATTCGAATTTATTGTCCAAAAATATATTTTGATCCTACTGGAGGAAGCTCGTAATAGAGTGCTCAATGAAAATGAAAAAAAAAATGGTTAATGAAAGTTTGATTCCTTGTAATTCTGTTCGTATGAAGAAATTGAAATGATGAATAAAGAGCGAGGAAATATTTGAGAAAACGTGAAAACTTCAATGTCATCTGCTTGCGAATGTTTTAATCCTTGATGATAATCATTATCATTATGTTGTAATTGTCGATTTTTATTATTTTTGTTTTCGATTTGTTGATATTGAATTGATGTGTTGAAAACTAAATAATTGAATCATTTCTTCAAGAAAATATTCCCTATCATTAATTGTTCTTCCTTTGTTTTTTATTATTAAACAATCAAAAAAAAACTGATGGAATAAAAGTTACATGAATCGTTGCTAAACAATTACAACAAATAACTAAATCATTTTCTATTTTAAATATTTTGACACATTAAACATTAGAATAGCTTGCAATAGAAAATAAGCGTCAAGCGTATCACGAAGTAACATATTTTGCACACAGTAGAAGTAGATGTACAAACTTTTGTGCCAGTTGTGGCTATATCGTCTTTTTTTCTTGTAGCTATCAGTTTCATTCTTATTTTAAATTAATCAAATAAAATATTTAAAAGGCGATGATGATTTATAGTAAAAAGCGTAGTTTTAGGTTTCATATTTTCTTGAGTAGCTCCTGTCAAAAGTTTGAATTCACGATTCGATCAAGCTCACCGAGTTGTATCTGGCTTACAATGTTGTTGAATAGACGCAGTAAATGAAATTAATCCTTTTGAAAAAAACGCGAATCCACTGCTTAATTCTTTTCCATGATTGCTAACCCCTAATATTTTGTTAATCCTGTGGACAATGGGGGAAAAGCCAAGTAAAGTCATTGTATGGCGCACATTTTTCCAACCTCCGATTCATTCTCTTTTTTTCGTTGTTTAAGCTGCTTGATTGATAAATGATAGAACAAGGAAAACCAATGTAATATTTTTATGGGAAAAAAACCATATATCTCAATAATATATGACCATGATTTACTTAACGTAAGTGGATGGATGCACACAAGCCAAACTTATTTAGTGATGCATTTATAAACAACGTCATGCTTTTACCTTTTGCATGCAGCAAACGTCAATATATTACAGTGTTATTCTTGTCTTCAGCATACAATATTTTGGGTGTGGGTGTGGACGTGTGAGTGTGGATGAAGAGAAAGCATAAACTCATACCCACACCTACCCCATTACTGACATAGTTAATTAGCTTCCTACTCATTAATTAAAGGTCCAGCAATTAAGATTCTGCCGACCCCCATCCCCATTATACCCAGTAGAAAAAACAGCTAGTTCTCCCATTACAGACAATAGTAACTAGCGTATGACCCCACTACATATCATAGAAATCAATGTGTGGTTCCATTACATATCATAGCAACTAGTGTATGGCCCTATTACAGACAATAGAAATCAGTGCATGTCTACATTACAGGCATCTCCCTCTCCTTCCCCCATTATGAACACACTACTATTAAAGACAGTCTCCGTTACAGACTTTAGAAAGCAGCATTATATAATGATGATATATCACAGCCTTATTTGCCACTTATTTTAATGCTTATAATAATGAAATGTTAAATTAAGAAAAATGAAAAATAACGAGCGAATAGCAATAATGAAAACGAAAAATAAGGCGCCCATCAGAAAACGACGATACAAAAAAATTCATGATTTTACATTTTCTGTATTTTGTATTACTATTATGAAGCTAAATAACATATATGAGTTCCACATTTTAGCCCCGAAGGGCTGTGCTAACAAGCTTTTCTGTCTAGAAACTTCATAGTGGGACCTGGGAAAACTTGTCAAAAAAAATCATTATGAAACATCGGATGCAGTTGCATTCACATTAAAAACAGTGAAAACAGCAGATCTCTATGAATTTCCTATCAAAAACTATGCCGAAATATTCACTCTACCTTTAATTTGAAATGAATATTAGCTATATCACATGGATATCGACTGTCGGCAACTTATTTGATTTATGTGTAACACTTCATTTTTTGTAAGATTTTTAGAACATAGCAGGTGCACCCAGCTCTTGGTGTATGCGACGCTGAGCGTAGAGTACGTATAGAAGAACGATAAATAATACAATTTCCAGAATCATCTTACAAATGGTTTGTTTGGTTCTAAAGCAATGCACAATTACAGTATTTCACGTCAGTATCGATTATGGCAATACAAAACACCATATTTGTGAAACTTTGAAGTTTGATAATAGCAAAAGCATGAAGGAAAGGTATGAATGCCTTGACAATGCTACAAGCCAAGTCACTTTACCGTATTTCCCGTTTCTTTGGAGATTGATTTCATAAAGAGTTCTTCTACACAAACGTCTGAGCGGTTGAGCTCGTGCTTCAGCGATTTCTAATCTATACAGTCAACCGTAGGAACCAAACAAGAAAAAAGATTGCCTGACTATATTTTTGCAAATAAAATAAGTGCCGTACAAACACGTCTTACTTTTCTTCTCGTCAAATTTTAATAACTAATATCATTCGTCAAAAAAAAGCCTGAAGAGAAACAGAAAAAAACGAAAAAAACCTAGGGGGCGTTGATTGTTCTGCTATTTGATTACTATTGTGAATGAGAAAACAACATCAGCACCAAACTCGATGGTGTATTTTCCTCCGATCAATAGTTTGAGTGTATATACGTGAGTATTGATTAACTCACATCACCCACACCCTAATAAAAATGCTCTAAAAATAAATTATAGGCTCTATTTATTAGGCAACACAACAATGATCATGGAACAGTAGCTTTTGCATGTAATTGTGGACCACCTGCATTAGGCGACAATGCTAATGTTTGAGGGCCAATGGCTCGTGTTTGTCGTCGATAATATGGAAATATTTTCTTAATTATTTTTTTCAGTTCAGGCATTGATTCAACACATACAAAAGGTAAGAAGATGTTTCCATAATATACAAAGAATTCTGCATATAGCATTAAATCGGCGCCAAATTCTTCAGGAACCCCACAACGATGAATAAATTCCATTAAGATCTTTGGAAAATAAATAACAAGATACAGAACTGAAATCAATAATACTTGAATTGTCATCTTTCGATGATTTCGCCAACGAATTGATCGATGCATTCGAAATTTTTGATAGAGAACATGTAAAAGTAGAAGTATACTGCAGAAAATAATAATTATTGTAGGTATTATATGATTAACTACAACGTCCCACATTGCTAATGATGAAACCTTATAATAACAAAGAGGATAACCACATACAAGTTGAGAGTAATCAAATGTATTTTCACATGGTGGGACAATAACTGCAATAGTGCTGTAACATAAGCTATAGAGAAGAATGATGGCTATTGGTAAATAATGAAAAAAAATAAATTTATATTTTGTTGATAATAATTGATCATGAAAGATGAAAATATGCCGTTCAATAGTTATCCAAGCAAATAGAATTGTTATTGTGATATATAAAGCTTCATCAATAAAAACCCATGTAAGACAAAAGAAAGAATTTTGTGGCCAAACTTTTCCTAAACGATAATAATTAAGAATCCATGGAATACTTGTTAGTTGAACAATAAAATTAATGAAAATAAGAAGAATAATAGCATGATAATGCAAAACTTGATGAAATTTTCGCCGAACAATAAAATAATACAAAATGAACAAAGAACAGACAACTGATGGGATGTAAAAAGGAAGAATAATCCAAAAACGGATCAGACGAGGAATGGCGATATCAGAAGATGATAATACCGATACATTCTCGTAGGAACTGTTGTCATCACTGGACATTTTGTTTTTATAAATGCTAAATCTTAACGAAGAAGAAAGACACATACAAATTATGTGTCAAATGCAGATGAAAAGAAAAGTTTATTTTTGATAATTATCCCAGTATACAAAATTTAATAATTTTCTTCTCGAAATGAAAATAATTGCAAGGAACGACATCACATGAGTGGCTTTTTTCCGTTACTGGCAGGTGCACGTCTATGAAGTATCAATTTCATATAAAGAAGAGTACTACGTCAAAGATGATCCACAAAAAAGAAAAATATATAAAAGCTGTTTATGATCGTTCAGTTTATAATATGAAAATGTCATCTCATTCTACGTATCAAAGACAGAAAATTACAGAATAATTTTTCTTACACTTATTGAATGTATTAGACAGCTCGCAATGCAATTATGAAACATGTTCGTAAATATCTATAGAAGATATTATTCTGTATATATTTCCGTAATTTTTTTTTTCAGAATTCGTCGTAGTCAAGTATCGTTTCTTTAGATTATGAGAACCAAGACAACTTTTTTTTCCAACATTTGATCATAGCCGATTACATCTAAAAACCTTGCCGAACAAAAAATATATTACATAAACTCTTAGATATTAGCTAATTATAATTCGATTCTTAACTAATGAGATGTACAGAATGAGTAGTTCTGTTTTCAATCAATAGTCAAATTAATACGGTAAAAAAAAATATGATGTACGTTTTAGAATAATTGCAGATTTTTTTCCTTGTTACTTTGTTTTTTACCGCTGTTTGCTGTTTTTAGAAACATATTCACATATATTATCAAATAATAAGTAAAAAGCTTTTCAACAAAGAGTTCCATAGGAGCTAAAATGTGACACTCACATTCGTCATATAAGCTAAGTAATATTTTAGCACAGATATATATATATATATTGTCTAATAAAAAATTCTAAATTTGGTGATTGAAACACGAAATAAATAGTATTAAATGATAAGTGTTTCTTTTTTTGATTCCATAGTGATCAATGTAGTAATCGTTTTTACGACGGACCTATTTATTCGTAACTACGGATAACTCTCTGTAAGAAAGAGAGGGAGAGAGAAGATAGACGAAAAATCTCCATAAAAAATTGTACTGACATTTTAATATATGAGTTCTACAAAAATCATGTCCATTTGATAAATTCTTTGAATCTATCAGCCTTGATTCGTCGATATGAGATTACGAGAAAAAGAGTTCCAGCAAGTTTAAAGCACTTTTTCTTAAATTTGTTTCTCACAAATTCTGCATCTTCAAAATTTGTGGTCGAATTAAAATGAAGAATATTACATGTATATTTTCACCCAATCGACTCAAATTCAGCTGAGTAGTCATGGTTGTCAACATGTATCATGAATTTGCTTAAACCCGGAAAGATCTCCTTTATATCTTATCACATATATTTAAATTATTTCTATGAATTTTTTATAAAATATTATCGTCATTATATTATTATTTTGATTGAATACAAACTGAAGTGAGAAACTTTGTGCATTAGAATGTTATTTGTGTGATATTACTTAACATATTTTAATCTGAAATAAGTCTTACAAAAATACTTACAGAAGAGTGAAATCATTCATTATTATTCAATTATGAAGATGATGGTATCAAATCAATGATGCAGCCTCAGTCAGGCATGCACAGAACCCGAACTCTGGAGCAATGTTCTGGAAAAACGTTCAGCATTTGAGTTCAGGCTCAGAAACTATCCAACCAGTTCAGACAATGTCGAACGAAAAAGACGAATCGTAAAGCACCATTAAATGATATCACAGCAAATACGAATGATGGTCAGATCATATAACAGAAAAAATTAACAATATTGATCTTGATGATTGATAACCAAACGAAAATTCTCAACCGAATTCAAACATTAGTTCTTGAAAACTTGATTATTTGCAAAATTTCGACTTGCTCAAATGAGGTTCCTATCAACAGATCTGTCTATCATTGAGTATCAGAGACCGAAATGTGAAACTTTTCCGTTCTCTGCTCTACACCGACTTTGCCTCGCTGTATCTTAATACGATGTTTGTACTCTTTGACAAAGTCATCCTTTCGAATATATCATTGAAAAACAAATAGATACAAGAGTACAGTAAATTCGATTTTTCCGAAACCTGCTGGTCTACAGGAGTCTCTTGATAATCGGTAAATTAAAAGTTCGATAGCTTAGCTGAATTTCAATAGAAACCTATATCTTTTTAGTTTTATTAACTGGAATACTCCGGTTTCTATAGGCAAATAATCATCGAAATCGTAAGGGACACTTGAACAGGTTCCCTAGTAAGTATTCTCTCTTTCTCTTTGTCGGTACTAGGTTCATCTCTGATGTCGACAAAAATCTTGTTCAACTTCTCTTTAGATTTTAATGATTCATTAAATAATCAAAATCGTTCGTCAATACTCGATCGAGTTTTTACTCGTTCATCTGACCGTAAGACAATTACTTTTTTATTTCATTTATTAACTCGAACGTATTGATGTAAAGAAAAAGCGATTAATTCTTACAGATCGTATTCATATCTAATGCTGTCTCGATCTAATAGTTTTAATATATTTAATGGGTTAACTGTTCACCATGAAATAGAATGTTGATGATTTTATAATTTAAACTGTTATGTTTCAAAATCATCAGGAAACAATATGCTGTTTTTAGGTGCCATTTCTTTATCTTCTCGGCTAGTCTCAAGTACTAACTATGCGTATACTTTTGGATTGTTTTTTTTAATGCATCATGTTAGAGCTTTCTTCGTTCTATTGAATCCATAGAAAATTATTGTCGGTCCACATGTTGTTCAATATGGTTTTTGAGAGACTGGTAAAAATATTCCAAGATTAAGACATCATTTTGTTTTGCATACATTAATATTGAACCAGAAACGTCATATTCAACAAACAATTGGAGAAAGTAGTAATTCACACTAATTATATACTAAGAATAGGAAGAAGCGAAAAAAATAAAATGAGTCTCTACTGAAACATCCCAAGTCTATCCTTCATTATTACTGAACGATCACTTTAACAAAGCTAAAAGTTCGGATGCTTATTTGTTTTACAGTCTTTCATTTTCAATGATAAAATGGTATATCAACATTTTTCAAATGACAGTCTATAGTAAATATGCTCGATTTAGACATAGACTGACCTTTAAGAACATAGAGAAAAAAAATGTTTTATCTTATACCTCTTCCAAATGTCTTCACGGTATATTTACAATTTTATTCATCTAATTCTTAATAAACACTATTGCAAGGATACAAAATCTACAATTGAAGCAATTCGAGATGTAACCTAGTTACTTTTAAATTACAACCAAATCTTTTTCTTTATATCCCACCATCAAGTAAAATAACGAGTAGACGTGGTCTTTGTTATGATTGATTTATAGCATCAATATATATATACGTATATATCAATAACGCTACTTGTAAGACATAAACTATCAATGTGGTGTGCAAAAAGTGCATTGCAGTCACAAGGACAAAGCCGATTAGTTTATGAAAGATATAAATATCAACACTAAGAATTTAAAAAACTGTAACTACGTCACGTCTCTAATTCTTTCAGTTTGGAAGAGGATTGACGTAATGTTAACTTGTTCCTTTCTCAGGAATTAGCATCCTTATGACGATTTCTTGATAGAAGAACTATTAGCGCTGATGGAGTTACATTTAATTCTGTTTCTTTATATCACGAATCGCAAATTTTACATACATAGCACATATTTATCTATATATGGCAAACAGAGAGTCAGTGTCGAAAGATAAGACGGAACAAACCAAGGGAATAAGCTATATACAGAGGAAAAAGAACACATTGAGAGAAAAGAAAGAAGTCTTAGAAAGAAGAGAACACATATCAAGAGGACGGGAAGATACCTTGACAAAAAGGGAGCTTATGGTATGAGGAAGATAGGGTGAGTAATTGTGAGGCAGGACAAATGTGACGGTAGCGTCATAGCTCGCAATAAACTAGTTAAGAGTATACACATTTATGATTTAAGCAAGGACAACAGATATGGTGATAAGACATGCCAAATGAAGGTCGAACAACTTATATAAGCAGTCCAGATAAACGTCACTTAACCTTGGATAATTTCAGAGAATTAATCGATTAAGAACGTTACAATCATGTTCGAGCTTTCCCTCTCACAGCATCATATTTATATAAGTCAGTTCTGTTCTAGACGTTTTAAGCTACTTGTTCGTCGATGGTCTCTACATTCTGCTGGCATATCAATCTATTTTGATTCTAGGAGCTGTCGTACATGACTCATGCTATCTTTGCTTATAGTTTTATGTGCTTTGTGTTCGTGCTTTGATTTAATTGCTTTTCATTCTTCATAAAGGTGTAATCAATACCATGTCTTTTTAGGCTCTACTATGGGTAGAGGATTGAATAAACCTCAAACAAGCAATTCTTTCAATTTTAGATTTTTTATTCTTGAAATAGTACATATAATAATTAAATGAATGAAGAGATTTGGAAGTGGTGGTATAAGATGAAACATTTCGTTTTTCATTATGTTCTTAAAAGTTAGTCCATGGCTGAATCGAGCATATTTACTATAGACTGTCAAACGAAAAATTCTCATACATATTTTTCATCATTAAAAATGAAAGATTATGTAAACAAAATTATAAATATAAAATATTAACTTTCTTAGAGTCATAGTTCAATAATCATGAAGGCAAGATTGGGTATGCTTCAGTAGAACTTCATTTCATTTTTTTGTTTCTCGGTATTGTCAAGTATATAGTTATTTATTTTCTGCATATTAAGTAAATTGAAGGGAACAGTATTTCAAAAGATAGAAAAAGTTTCACTCTGCAAAACTGTATACTAGGACTCTCTTCAATAGCTTACTGAACATGACGTTTCGGAGTCAATATTGGTGTACACCGAAAATCAAGAAATGGAATTCTAAAGACATATATTCAGTCTTTTCATCATAATTATTGAACGATCACTCTGAGACAGTTAAAATTTTGGATTCAATTTTTTTTTTATAGAATCTTTCATTTCTAATGATGAAGATCTATGAAAATTTTTCATGTGACAGTGTATAGTGAATATGCTCGGTTCAGTGTAAGACTAACCTTTAATAAAACAAAAAAAAGAAAAGAAATGTATAATCTCATACCTTTTTCAAATCTCTTCACGGCATATTTACAATCTTATCTGATTTATAACATATACTATTTGAAGAATAAAAGATCTGAAATTGAAAGAATTAGAGACATGAGGTAATTATTCTTTTCTTTTTGACATTCTTAGTTTTAATATTTATATTGTTCACAAACTAATTGGCTTTGTCTTTATGACTACAATGCACTTTCTGTACACTATGTTGATAGTTTATGTCTTTCAAGTAGCGTTATTTATATATACTAATGCTACGAAACAATCATCTGAAAGGCAACGTCTACTCATTATTTCACTTGATGGTAGGATATAAAAGAAAAGGATTTGATTACAGTTTAAAAATAACGTATTTCCAAGGATTTCGTCATGATTATTTACGTGAACACTATTTACCTACATTGAATCGATTTCGTAATGAGGGTGTACGAGCAGCACATGGAATGCAACCTGTATTTACTACATTGACGTATCCTAATCATATTTCAATCGCAACAGGTTTATCAGTAGATATATGAACATGAGTTATTTAGTAGTATCTCTCGTGTGTGAAATTTAGGAATGTATCCAGAAGAACATGGTATTGTACATAATTCATTCTATGATCGATTATTAAAATTAACTATTCGATTGGGTATAATATATATTCCATTTGTTTGATCTGATATAAAATAACGTTGATTCACCTTTTACATATTAGATAATCGTGATGATGGACAATGGTCTGATCCAAAAGTAGAACCTATATGGATTACTGCAACAAAACAAGTATTTATTTAAGATTAAAATATATATCGACCAGTTTCGCATTACAATTTTTAGAAAGTAAAATCTGCAGTTCTTTTCTGGCCAGCATGTCATAATGAGTTTTATGGCGTGCGTCCACTTATCTATAGTTGGTTGTACACTGATAATGTATCATTTCGTGAAAAAATTGACAATGCTATAGGTTACTTTCGTGAATTACCAGTTCAATTCGTTATGTTATACCATTTGTATAGTTCATAAATAAATTTTATTCTGTTGAAAATAATTATTTTCTCTTTAAGTGAACCAGATAAACAAGGACATACATATGGTCCAGATTCGCCAGAAGTACACAATACGGTAAGTAGAAACTTACTGAAAATAGATATATTTAGATTTTTTCTTCTCTAATTAGTTACTTCGTCTTGATTTTGATATAGAATATTTATTGGATAAAACAAAGAAAGAACTCA
>CAJNSZ010001790.1:0-21245 GCA_905329745.1 Rotaria sp. Silwood2
TTATTATCATTATCTAAATATGCTAATAAAATATTCCAAAATTCATGATGAACTTTTTCAATTTGATCAAATAAAATAATAGTATAAGGTTTTTGTTGAATAATTTTTATTAATTTATTTTGTTCAGGATCAACCATATCTACAAATAAATAAAAAAGTAAATTATTCAAATAAGAAACAAAAGTTTACCTTTTCCTCTTGGTATATTAATTAATTTATATATTGAATTAGCTTCAGTATATTTACTCATACCGATAGTATATATTGATTGTTCTGAATAATACAATGCTAATGCTACTGCTCGGGCTAATGTTTTTCTACCAACACCAATTGGGCCTAGACAAATATATAAAATAATTAAGAGCCATTCCATATAAGCCACGACCGACTTCATAGAGACCCAGCTCAATCGATGTCGCCAGATTTTGCTCAATTTAAGATATATTATAGAGGGAGGAGTTTTATGAATTCTGACGCAAGTCGATTTAAAAAATATTGAACCCTCGATTTTTTATGAGCATTTTACGAAAAGACCTAAAAATGATCTTATATATAAGTAGGGGTCCTAATGCGACGATATCTCACGAATGGCTCAACCCAATGAGCTGAAAATTTTTATTACCATATATCTCAATGAGTTTTACTTACCATAAAATTTTCGTTTTAAAATATTGAGTCATTGGAATTTTATGAAGGACTCAATATACGAAAAAAGGTCTATTTATGGTAACTTTGGCGCTTCATAACTTTTGGTAGGAATGATATATGACTCTGAAATTTTTACTCTTAATAGGACACTGAGAGATGTATCTCTCCTGAAAATTTTAGCTATCCATACTGTTCTATTTGCTCAGGGCAGCCCCGTGAAAAACAAAATTTTGATAAATATGGGGACTTTCAGTATAGGCTTTCTCCCAAGATATGAATTGTCTGGGGTGTTGGTTATTAGAACCTTGAAATACTCTCTTTGGGCTACAACTCTGTAAAAAAATTAGCGTGGGATCTCTAAGAATGGTCCCAGAGCTCTCATTGCAAAATACGAAAAAATGAGCATTTTCTATGGGAAATCTACTGGAATGCACTTCAAAATTCCTCCAAGGATTCTACTACGTGATATAAATTTTATGTAGCAAAAATCAGCGTTTAATTCTCTATTACCCTGTATTGAAATATCCTTACAAAGTCAAAAAAAAATTTTTTTCGAAAAATTCCCCTGGGGGGGTACAGGTTCTATGAGAATAAGATGTTACAGGAAGAGGCCTGGAGGGTAGTAGAGGAGTTTTTTGTAAAAAATTTTTCTTTCATTTTGAAACGATATTTTCATACAGGGTAATAGAGAATTAAATGTTGATTTTTACTACATAAAATTTATATCACGTAGTAGAATCCTTGGACGAATTTTGAAGTGCACTTGAGTGAATTTCGTATACAAAAAGGCTCATTTTTTCCTATTTTGCAATAAGTGCCCTGGGGCCATTCTTGGAGATCCCACGCTAATTTTTTTACAGAGTTGTAGCCCAAAGAGAGTATTTCGAGGTTCTAATAACCAACGCCCCAGACAATCCATATCTTGGGAGAAAGCCTATACTGAAAGTCCCCATATTTATCAAAATTTTGTTTTTCACGGGGCTGCCCTGAGCAAATAGAACAGTATGGATAGCTAAAATTTTCAGGAGAGATACATCTCTCAGTGTTCTATTAAGAGTAAGAATTTCAGAGTCATATATCATTCCTATCAAAAGTTATGAAACGCCAAAGTTACCGAAAATGGACCTTTTTTCATATATTGTGTGCTTCATAAAATCCCAGTCGCTCAATATTTTAAAGAGAAAACTTTATGGTAAATAGAATTCACTAAGATGTATGGCAATAAAAAATTTCAGCTGATTTGCTTGAGCCATTCGTGAGATATCGTTGCATTAGGACCCCACATTTATATATAAGGTCATTTTTAGGTCTTTTCGTAAAATGCTCATAAAAAACAGAGGGATCAATATTTTTTGAATCGGCTTGCGTCAAAATTCATAAAACTCTTCCCTCTACAACATATCTTAAATTGAGCAAGTTCTGATGGTATCGATTGAGCAACTTCGGTCGTGGCTTACATGGACTGGCTCTTAAAACAATTATTCGTGAAATTTATGTTTATTTACCACAGAATAAAAATGAAGCAAGTGGTCGATTTTTTACTGGAAATTCAGCTCGATTTCTTAAAATAGTTTCAACAACAGTGTCAATAGCAGCATCTTGATCAATAAATCTATTATGTAAATCTTCACGTATTATAGATAAACGATTATTTTCTGCTTCAGTTAATGTCGATACTGGAATATCAGTCAATTTACTAACTAAAGATCAACAAGAATAAATATATTTGAATAAATGAAACATTTACAGATATCAATAATAACAGTAGAATCAACACCTTTTGGAATTTCATGTTTTAATGTAAATGTTTTTGATTTTTCTTTAACTTCAGTTAAATCTATTTCTGATGTATCATCTTTTGTTGCTGTATCTTCTTTTTCTGATGCATCACCATTTTCTGATGTATGTTCTTCTGTTGACGTATCATCTTTTTCTTTTGATGATGTTGTTTCTGTCACGTCTGATGATAATTCTTCATGTTTTGATCGATCAATTATATTAGATGAACTATCCATTCGAGCACGGAATATGTTTCTACATGCTCCATAAATTGTATCTTTAATAAAGAAAAGAGAAAGTTTTAATTTATGAATTTTAAAAATATTTACCAATTGCTTCATATGGTAAATATTTATATATTATAAAATGATTAGATAATTCAACAGCACTAACAATGGCTGAATCAAGAATTGGAACTAAATAGAAGAATATAAATGTAAAAAAACATAAAATCGAATAAATAAATCATACAACGAAAATGTGGTTCCATAGAACGTTTAAGACCATCACGCAAAATATTAACAGATTCAGCAACTGTTAATTCTTCAATGAAAACTTCTTGAAAATGTTTTTTCAATACTGGATCTTGTTCAAAATGTTTGTCATATTCATCCAACGTTGTTGCACCAATACAACAAATTTCATGTTGAGCTTTAAACATGTATTTTTTATTAAATTATCAAAACAATAATAATATACATACATAACATGAATTTTAATAAATTTGCTGCATCATTTACACCTAAAAATACAATTCCTTAAAGATATTTTTCTTTCAACAATTTAAAGTTTGTTTTTACCTTCACCACCAAGAATTAAATGTATATCATCAATAAATATGATAATACCACCATCTGCAGTTCGAATTTGTTTTAAAAATAATTTAAGACGTTTTTCAAATTCACCACGATTAGCTATATCAGCTAAAATACATCAAATTAAATAAACAAATATTATATTTATATGATTTTAATTTTAAAATTTTTATTTAATTAATATTATAAAAAGTGAAGATTTTTATAATTCTTTCCAAAATAGTATTCATCTATAAAGTATAAGATAAAACTTACCATTTAATTCTTCCATGTTTAATACTATTAAACGTTTAGGTAATGTTTTTACACTATTCAATTTATGATAAATACATTTTGCTAAATCTTCAATAATAGTTAATGATGAAACATACTATTTAGAAAACACATAATCATTTATAAAAAGAAAATTCAAATAATATTCTTACTGGATGATTAATTAAAATACAATTATGTTTTTCAAATAATGCATCAATAATTCGTTTAATTGCTGAATGATAACCAAAAACTAAAATAAATAAATAAATAAATAAATTTATCATTTTTTAATAAATATTTTCATACAATTAGGACGACGAAGTTTTTCTTCATGAGCATCAGCTATTAAATCATGACCATATTTTTGTAAATATTCACAATTCTAAATAAATCGAATAACGTTAATACTCGTGGAATAGAACAAGTAAAAATTCAATTGAATTATGTTTTTGAATGCATCACTAGATGATACTAGATTATGTGCAATTATAAAAAATGATATTCGAGAGATTTGTTAGTCATTCATCTATATTTTGAGGATATACATGCATACAGAATGGAAACAATATTATTTGTTATCAAATATTTTTCAACAATATTTATTTAAATAGTTATATAATCTATTAGAAAATAAAAGGCTGATAAGTGAAGCATCAGTCCTTCAAATAATTAATATATGATTTAGCTATAGAATTCCTATACGATCCTGTCGAATTCTGCACTTTTTGAGATCATCCAACAGTCAAATCCAACAATCGAAGATTATCAAATCCCACATATGACAATTCTCGACATGAAGTTGTCGGAATGTCTAGGATCTTCTGTAGAATCCGACAATCGGATTGTTCGTTCGGGGACATTTATTATATTCTCGTTCTTAATCATGTAGTCAAAAATAATATGTAAGAAAAAGATCAGATTTCTTACTATATGATTTAAAATATATTGAATATGTTGAAGATATTGTAATGATGACTTCATATCTTGAACTTCTAAAACAAATACTATTATTCAATAAGAACCAAATTAATAAATACAGACTGATAATGCCAGAATCAATTTTTGTATATATATAATCTAAAACATCAAAATTGAAATAGTTAATGTTATCAATAGAATATGAATTATATAAATCGACCAATTGATTCAGTTAAGCGGTAATGTCATTATAGAAAAGAGAGGAGTTATTTCAATCTTAAGCTGAAAATTAACCCTATGCTCAAATTAGTTCTTCAACTATAATCCAGAGGGGAAGAATTTATCGCTAAAATACTGATGTTTGCGCGAATGGAGAAATTTTTGAAAAAATTTCTTCAACTAAAAGAATAACAAAACACATTTTTATCCCATAATGCTCGAAAAATTTTCTCAGAAAAAATAAAATTTCGTCGAGCATATATACTTCTTCAAAAAACATATATAATTTAATCCATCATACTCACCCAAAGCTTTAGCTAAACTAGTTGCATCAAATGGATTTATACGAAATTGATATTGTTCTAATTCGATTTCGTTCAATTGCAGTTCCCATAAAAGATTTTCACGAAAACCTGGTTTGAAATTGATAAAAGTTTTAGCAAATGTAAATTCAGATACATATCCCACCCATTCGATGCCGATTTCAAGGTCTTTCAAAATGCAGTTGTATTCCAACCACAAAGCTGGAGGTTCATCAATTTTCTTATTTGCAGGTTCTATATAAAAAAAATTCCTTGTAAATCGACATGTCATGTTCCTGATTTAAAAATGAATTTCTATTTAATATCAACAAATGTTTCTAATATAAAAATGAATTTCTATTTAATATTAACATATGTTCCTCCTATACAAATGAATTTAGTTTTAATATCAACCAATGTTCCTGATATAAAAATGCATGTTTATTTAATATCAATATATGTTTCTCATATAAAAATGAATTTATATTCAATATCAATGTATATTTCTGGTATAAAAATTAATTTATATTTGATATGAAAATATGTTCCCGATATAAAGATTAAATCATTTTTAATATAACAATGTGCAGCTGATATAAACATTAATATTTTTTTTCAATATTAAATGTGATTCTGGTTTAGAAATTAATTGAGTTATGGCATTAAACTATGCAATTGATTTTAGAATTAAATAATGTTTAATATTAGAATATATTCTTGATGTTCAAATTCATTAATTTGTTATTGTGAAATTAATTTATTAATAGTTATAGAAGAAGAGGATGAGGGTGAATTTAGTTCTGGTTCAATTGTAGAACAATGTTAAGATGTTTATATTAATTTCATATTTTTTATAATTAATTTATATCTATTCGTGTTAACATTTATTCTTTTTGCGTGAGTTTTGGTTAAGAAGAATAAAGAAAATATTTTTTGACTTACGTTGATCGTCCTCGTCGTCATTGTCACATGACATGAGGTATGTGATGGGTGGAATAACATTAATTTTTCCTTTCAATTCATGATAGAGATGTTTTGATAGTTTGTCATCAGCGTCAAAAAGTTTTTCGATGTTGGTGGTGCTGTTATTCAATAGCAACAAACTATTTCTGACTTGGTTGATTCCTTCATCTACACCACCAGCTACCAGCACTGTGTTTATTTTTGTTTTCAAAATATTCAGTTGTTCCTCTTGATTTAATTTATTGTAATCTGCAATTTTGTCAACAATATGTTTTATAATTTCAGAAAGTGCTTCTTCAGTTGTAAGTGTTGATAATGGTTCATAATCTCTTGATGAATGTGATAAATAAGCAAATGCATCATCTTTATATTGACCATCAATTAAAATAACATGACAGCTGGAAATGGATTGTGTTGCAATTTTTGAGAATGTTATATTTGCTTCTTCTTGATCTACATTTACAGTACCATATAATAAACGAACTGAAAATATCCGAATTGATAATATGATTTTTTTTTATTTAAAATGAAATGAAGTTACGTTTTTTTTGAACAGGTGATTTATCATCACTGCTGATGATATTTGATGATTTTTCTCCTGACATACCTAAGAGAAATTAAAGAAGTTTTTTTATTTTTTTAATTTATTTACGAGCAAAGAAGATTTGTTATTTAATTAAGTATTTGTTTATATTTGAAATTCTGTAATAATTAATTTTACTTTAGAAGAAAATCTTTCGTATAAAAGTTATTCTTTATCAATGAATATGAAACTTTGAGAATGTAATCTAATATGAAATAGTGTGAAAATACTTCTTTTTCAACTTTAGAATTAGAAATATCTATTAATTAAATGAATCAATTTTTACTTGAATTTTTTAATTTGTTTATTTTGAAATATAATAAATAAATAAATAAATATATGTATAAAAAATAAAAAAAAATATTGTTGTCGTTGAATAATTTATTTGCTTGATGAATTCTTAAGAAAAAAAATAAAAATAAAATCGTTTTATATTGGTTTATGCATAAATTATTACACTTAGTTGATGGTGAAAGTTTTTAAAGCTTGTAATAAATCAGATTTTTTTGTTGTTTTGTTTATGATTAAATAATTATATCAAAAAAATGCTTTATTTTATTGGTTGGATAAATAAGAGAAAAGACAAACTGTTTTACTTTGACTATATAAAGTTTAGTCGATTGATTCTCTATTGTCTATTCTTTCACTTTGTTTGATAAATGAATAAAACCGAAAAATAGGTCAATATTCGTTTGTTAAGATTGCATTTATATATTTAATTGTATAGATCAACAGATAACATATTTAAAAAATGTCTTATTTTTATTTTATAACAAAGATATTATGAAAGGAAAATTTCAATCTAAACCGAAGAAATATTTTCTTTCAAATGAATTTCTCTATTCAAATCGATGAAATAATTCTACTAAACGTATATATCATTATTTATATTAATTTAATCTCTATGAGTTGTGATTATCATACGAATTTTTTCATACAATTTAAAAGCATGTCAAGATATTTTTTTTTCTTATTGATAATATAGACAGTTATTCCCTATGAATTATCAAAAATCAAATCTCTTTTTCATCATACATATGACAATTATGTAACGAACATTTTTATTATTACATATGTATTTTTATCCAAATATTTCAACAAAATAAATTGTTTTTCTTATGTCCTTGTAATAAAAAAACAATTTGTCGTTGATTTTGAAACATAATTTAAAAGACAAGTTGAGACACGAAGAAGAATTTAGTCGTATATTTACATTGATGAATGCACTCGGAAAGAAAAAAAGATATGGAAAGAGAGAAGAAGAGAAAAGAAACGTCTAGAATAGAATGTATTCCTATTATCTAACATACTGTTCGTTATTACTATGGATAAATAATATTAATCTATTTATCGAATAGAAAACATATTGAAAATAATTTATCTTTTTATAACAATATATAACGCATGAAATTATTTTCGAGATACTTCAGTTTATATAACTTCTTTCATCGATCATATTCTTAGTTAACGAAATACGTTAGAGTCAATCAATCGATTAAAACAAAATCTTATTGTGATCGATGTTTGGAAAGTGAATGTGTTCTCATCTCTCATTGTTTTTTTATATCAATTATGGAATTATTATAACTAGGGAAATAAATATATCTTTATAAATTATAGATTGTTTTAAGACAAAATCGATATTAATTCATAACCTCAAAATTGGTAAAGAAAAATTGGTGGTGATTAATCACGATATATCGAAACAATAATTGCGCGTTTAAAGCCGATAAATTGTCGATTTTTTAAAATTGTTTTAACGATTTTTCTGGTAAATCGTGAGGTAATAGTCGATTTTTGTCCTTGATTATAACAATAATTTGTCTGATTTTACGCTTGTAAATTTAGTTTTCATAATTATATTCAGAACTTATTATTATTATTGCTTTGAAAAGAAAGAAACATTTTTATTTAAAAAATTAAATGCTTATATCATTCCGCATAAATAGAACATGTAATAAAAAGGAAAAAAAATAAGGTGGCATCCAATTTTTCATAGTTGAATCAGAATGCATTCGAAAAAAAAACGAAAAAAAGAGTAACAAATGCTCATGTATAATAATGAATATTCGAAATTCGATATCTCTTATAAAGTATCGCGCATATTTGGTTTTGTTCATAACTTAAAAATTTAAAAGAGAGAGCATGAGTAAAATGTGACTGATGAAAAAATTCTTTAAAAAAAATACCGCCAAAGTCAGACCATTTATGTGTTTCAAAAAAAACCAGTCACAACCGTGATACATAATATTGAACTGACAATAGGAACAACTGCAGTTAGACTTCCAAAAAGTTACCTCGAACCGCGGTTCTCTCTGTTGCCACCGTGATATTATCTATCGCAGTTTTGACCGATTTTTGAGAAACGCATAAATGATATGATTTTCGCGGTTTCTTCAAATCGCGATTCTTTTTGAAAATTTTTTCAATATAGGTGACGAACAAACAGAAAACTATCTATGATGTTTAGGATAGAAGACATCATCATATAAAAACTTTTCAACTTTACATTAATCGCAGATACATTTAATTATTTAAAACTAAATCTAAAACGAAAAGAATTCGAATTAAAAAACATACTCGAACTAAAGATGTATTTAAAATAAATTATCATCTATCATCAAAAGAAATAGATTAAAAGAAAATAAATGTCAACAGGAAGTCTAATTTGATTTAAGTATGCACCAATAGTGATGCATCGTATCACCGATCCACCAGGTGATACGATGCACTGACTCATTTTTAACTAATAACTAATCCTAGTAATAGATCCCTAAACATAATTATTCTATATCAGTGTAAAGGAAAACATGTTAGTGAAATATAGTTGTAACATGCTTTTCTATATACCTAATGATTTTAACAATTTTCAACAATTTGCTGATGGTTGATGACAGTTTACTCTAGAAGATCCCGACCGATGCGTCGAGCGCAAACGATACACCGTATCACCGGTGCACCGACGGTACGTTAATACCAGTAGACAATGCACTATTCGATCATCGTCATCGTTGCATTCATACAGTTTAAATGTCTTTTAAATTTATCCAATCTTGTTCATTTCATAGTAATGACGTCCATAGTAGAACTAAATCTGTCTTAAGATTTCAAATCTCTATGATTATGTTAAAAATAACCTAGAAATCCTACTTGACTCTCAATTTTACAAATTTTTCAATATTTCTTTAATTAATTCATACTTCGCAATTCATTGGCCAAAATTAGTGATTAAATATGATTCATCATTCTTAATTTTCATCGATTTTCTTAACGCTAAACTATAGAAATTTTATTTATACTTAATCAACTAAAAAAAATATTTTTTTTAATCTTTATCATAATTAAAATATGAATTTTTTCCTTTATAAATTCTAATTATAAGTAAGATACAATATCTTAGAGGTTTCCATCAAAAAATATCTAGAAAAGTGTTATTAGTGTATCTATTAAATTCGTTGGAATAAAATAAAAGTCATTTGAGATTTTGTTAAAATTGTTTTATTAACATTTGCATTTTTTTTTCAACGTGTTTAATCATTAATAAAAATAAAAATTGTCCAAATATTAAATTCGATTTTTCACATATGAAGTCTGTATTATTTATTAGATATATTTGATGATATTATATTTAAGAGAAACTCTTAAGCAGAAACAGTTTTTTTTTTTTTAAGACAAGATTTTTTGACTAGAAGAAAAGAAAAGAAAAATAAATAGAAACGTGTATATCTACGATGCATTGGTCTTGCATATAGATTTCCATTCAATCAAAATCATTTTCTTCAATGACATATTGTTGGACTACAGACCTAAGTAACAGCAATATCTCCATTCTGGGAATATCGGATTCGTTCTATACTTCATCAAAAGTTCAATTGTTAAATTTATATAAATATAGATCGTCTTCTGTTTATTTCAGCATAATAAAACTCAACAAAACCGTTTATTTTATCATTGCTATTAAACAATAGAGCCAAAATTATGTCTCTAATGTATATTATGACGAAGTACATGTAGAGAAATTTTCAGATCTTCAGCAGCTATTGTGGCTGAGATCAGCTAAGAAAAGACCATTATCGTCTACTGTTGATTTTCGTAATTGTATATATATCCTTTCTTCATTTGTTTTTATATCAAAAATTGAATAAACGACAAGATACTGAGAAGGAAAAAAAAATCTCGACGAACATTTCCTCCTATTCGTTTATGATGAACTTTCTCGTCAATTTGGCTCATTTAAAGAGAAAAATATTTTCGTCATACATAATCTAATCGACTTAAAAATAGCATATATTTCAATTTAATCATTCAACATTCTATAGCACAACTCATGTTCTGCTCTTTCTTTATATAAAAAAAAATGAATTTTATGTAAAAAATATAGGTTTATTATTGAAATTTCATCTTATTCATAAAGATGAATTATTTTCATTTTTATCTATTAATTGAGATTATTCAATTATACGTAAGTTATAATATCGAATGTTTTAATAAAATCTTTTTCATTGATTTAATTATGAAAAAAATAATTTATTATTAAATAATAATAATAATAATATACTTGTAGAAACCATTTTTAATATTAATTTGTTTTCATTGAGTATTTATCGAGAATTAAACAAAATAATTTTTATTTTTACAATTTTCCCTAGAAAAAATGGTACTTATTCAGATCAACGATACCCCCACCCTATTGGTCGTGTGAATAAAAGGGAAAGAAAAAAAAATTTATTGGTTAATCTTTTTTATCCATGAGTCTCATAGAACGAGAGATGGCGTATATTTCTAAACTAACAGGAATGATGAAGTAAAAGAACTGATTCAAGTAAGTTTTTGAAGATCTTTATTGAAAAATAAATTACTGGAAAAAATATTAACAAAAATACTAGTGATGTAAGTTAATCTAGAATGAAAAGCAAAACTTACAGAAACAAAATTATTAATCAAAAGTAAATAAAGAAGTTAAAGAAAAAAAAGACCAAATATTTAGTTATACCAGGATGCGGGTGGAAGCAGGGATGTGGCGACCACGGGGTGTGGGGTGATGCGCACCACCCCAACTTTTAAAAATTCTGTAAATACATCCTCCCACGTTCAAAAATTTCCAGAATACACCCTGAATTCTTGAAAAAATTTCTTTTGCACCACCCCATTTTTTTCCTCTTCGCCACATCCCTGGGTGGAAGATATGAATGATTTAGTTACAACAACCAAAATTCACGCACCCAAGTTCACGCTGCACCCACGTCCTCACGGACACTCTGGTATAACTAAATATTTGGTCATTTTTTTCTTTAACTTCTTTATATTTATTTACTTTTGATTAATAATTTTGTTTCTGTAAGTTTTGCTTTTCATTCTAGATTAACTTACATCACTAGTATTTTTGTTAATATTTTTTTCAGTAATTTATTTTTCAATAAAGATCTTCAAAAAGTTACTTGAATCAGTTCTTTTACTTCATCATTCCTATTAGTTTAGAAATATACGCCATCTCTCGTTCTATGAGACTCATGGATAAAAAAGATTAACCAATAAATTTTTTTTTCTTTCCCTTTTATTCACACGACCAATAGTAGTCAGCGGACAAATCAGGATGAGTCATCGAATCAATAGCAAATTTCGAGCACACTAATGCACTTAGTACTGCACCATTTGTGCCAATTTTTAGAAGGTTTTTCTTGGTGTCATTTTGTTCCTAAAAATGAGCTAGACCTTCTAGTAATTAGATTTCTCGGCCTAGGAGCCGTTTCCGAGAAAATCGAAGTTTTCTGTAGACCAATCGTGAATCAACCAATCAGAATGTTCTATAGCTGATGAGAGCTACGCTTTTTCGGCTATTTACAGGTGTGTGCCATTTGTTTTTGGAAAAATAAAATCACGGTTAGATTCAGTGTATTTTTCTCTATCGATTAGGTTACTTTAAAAGTTCGGCCCATTCTATCTATTTCAGAGGACGCCATAGGTAGTGCATTTGATATTGATTTGCTTAAGATGTGCTCTTTTTCTGCTCTGTCCGTTGACAATAGGGTGGGGGTGTCGTTGATTTGAATAAGTACCGAAAAAATCAAGTAACACTATCTTGGATAGAGAGTGAAGAAAGGTTTTCTGCCTTGCGACTGTTCCTCTCTTCCTCATATCCTAGACGTAAAGTTGACTGAATAGAGATCTCGATGAAATACTTGAATTACTGTAAAAACCTCGAAAAGAAAAATCTCGAAAAATAGTTCTCGAAAGATAAAATTTCGAAAGAAGAAAATCTCGAAAGTGAAAATCCAGAAATTTGAAATGTTGAAAAATTACGATTTCGAACGGTTGAAATTTCGAAAATCGAATCTCGAAAGATATCATTGTATTTTGCAGTCACTTCTAGAATTTCTGTAGTGTAGAAGTTGAAAACTCACTTGCACTCGACCCATTATTTATCACTATTCAATTATTCCACTACTCAACCTTTCAACTCTTCGACTACTCAGTCATTCGGTTAGTCTCCTCCTTCATCACCCTCATTGCCTTCTCCCTATCTCTTTCCCAGCCTCATATTGACCCATTATCTTTCTCCCCTATCACCCTCAAATTGACTCCTTCTCTCTGCCCCTCACCCTCACGTTGACTTCCGTCTCTCTTTCTCCCACCCTCACAGTGGCTGCCTTTCATCTTTCTCTTCACCTGACCATCATGTTGACTTCTCGCTTCTCTCCCCTCACCTTGGCATAATCTCCTGCGAATATTTGAATAAGCGAATACTCGGTTGAAAAGTCAAAACTAATTTGTGACTTCTACATGTATGATCTCACATTGCAATTAATTCGAGATTTTTTTCCAGATTTACTTTTTTCGATTTACATTTTTTCGTAATACCGATTTTTCGAAATTCTGTTTCGTGATTTTTTTTCGAGATTCTTTTTTTTGAGCTTTTCACACATTACCGAATACTTTGTATCATATTGTAATATGAAGAAATAGTTATAGAATTGAAACTCTATTATGATGATTGATTCCATTATAGTCTTAGATAGATTGTTATATATGAAGAGAAAGAAGATGGCATATTATGAAATATATAATATCTAAGGTAAAAGTTCTCACATCATTGTATAAATATGTTCTTCTAGCAGTTTAAGGGTAGCGCCTCTCTTTGTTTTAGTTTTTCATGTTCGTCGAAAAAATTCGAGGAAAAACGAAAGAAATAAAAAAGACAATTTTTTTTTAATATTTGGATTGAATATCTCAAATAGAAATTTCTATTTTTTTTTAGATAAAAATGATAAGTAAATTGGAAATATTTCCAAATGAAATCTTTATAAATATCTTTTCCTATTTATCATGGGATGAACTCTTAATATCATTATGGTCATTAAATAAACGTATTAATTCTCTTATTTGTTTTATATATTCAATGAAGAATAATGGAATTGTTTTAAATGATTTAAGTTTAACTTATAAAAAATTTTCTAAAATATTATTACCATTAATATTAAATTCATCATCACTTTCTTCTAATATACAACATATTTATGTTAATGGAATTAATTCAATTTCTTTTGATTTTATTTATCAAAAGATTTTTTATGATGATAATAATAATAATAAAGAAAAAATTCCTTTTCCTAATCTTAAATCTCTTTATATAGCTCAATGTTTATTATCTGAACGATTAATAGAAACATTATCTTTTCTTATCCAATATAGATTAAATCAACTTACATTATCTTTTCATAAAGAAGCTTACGTGAATTTTGATTATGGACAAGAACTTTCAACAACCATTTCTAATAGAGGTAAACAACAAATATTTTCTAAACTAAACAAGATTTAAATTGTTCGTCCTGTCTAATGATGCACAAAAATGAAGATAAGTCACTCTTAGAGAAGTACACAGAGCAGCAACAAACTTCTTTATGTTAATAAATAATTTTCTTCGATTTTTTTCTGTTTTTGAAAAACTTTCTAATCTTAATCTTAATGAGCAATAAGATTGATTATATGACGTTTTCTATATTTAATGTGGTAGTTGATAGCAGAGGTGCACAATCTACCTGTGTGCGCCAACGCGCGTTGGGGGAAATTTTCGAAAAGTTTTCCCTCGTTGGGGGAAATTTTTCATTTTTAGTGGAGATTTTGCACCTCTGGTTGATAATTTATACTAATAGATGGTAAGACTATTGCAAATATGATCTAGTTAAATGAATGAACATAAATAAAAATCATTATTTTGAAAAGTTGAATAAAAAAAAAAAGAATTTTCTTCGAAATAATATCAGTACTAATTGATTTTGTCTTTTTTTTATAATTGAATAGAAAAAAAGATAAATATGTATCGACAAATTTTATGTCAAATATTCTCTGATCGATGTCAATTAACTTTTCTTCAACTTGATATTAACAAATTTTATTCAATTCATCAATGTTTAAAAACGAGACAGTCTCATCTTCCATTAAACACAGTTCTAGATGGATATAAATCTTATTGTATAACTCTACGTGATTTGTATATTCGTCTCGATTACACATGCTTTCTTGAAGATCTCATTGAATATGTACCAAATCTTGAACAATTATCAGTTGATTTAGAAAATTTGAAACGTGATAATGAATCTTATGATGAAAATATTCAAAGTCCGATCTTAACAGATGGAAATTGGTTTAATAAAGTAAGATGAATATTATATTATTTCATTCGTTTATTGTATAAGAAAAATTCTTTGGTTAAATCTAATGTCGTAGGTAAATGTTAATGTATATAAAAGATTTTTAAAACAACCAATAACTGAGTCAATAAGGATAAATAAATGATTTGAAAAATTAAATTAAATACTTTCCAATAAAAATGCTTGTTGATATTGAAACATATTTTATTAGAATTCAATATGATCTCGATTTCTGAAGGTGAATTTATCGTTTTTTTGATTAATATCTTCGAAGTTATGAAAAAGTTGTAGATTATCGAATTCAGTTGAGAGGGAAAAAAACGATGTTTCATTTCATTTCTAGCAAAATATAAGGTAGTATTCAACACCAAATTACATATGGTAAAATATGATTAAAGGATAAGTGAAATTACACATTTGTCCTTTGATTCGAAAAGAATCGACTTTTTTTCTTTTCTCAATCATCATCTTGTACAGATATATGTTAATGTAATATAGTTTGTGTCAGAGATCAACATGGATGAAATTTTTTCTGATCTGATCCAAGGTCGAAAATTTCTTTTAATGATCCGGTCCGGGTCAGAGGCGAAGTTAGGTAGGGTGTCTAAAGAACCTGAGCATCCTCCATAGGGAAAATGTATGGAGAAGAGTACAGCACTATAGAATTGTTTGCAGGGTCAAAGATTTTGTTTTTGTGGGTGCCACTCCTCTTAGGAAAATTCCTGGCTATGCCCCTGGGTGGGAGAGGCCCTTGTTAGAGAGACTCACTTTCAGTAAAAATCGATCGGTCGTTCAACCAAGTGCTCATATAAACGAAGTGTTCTTGTTAGAGATATGCCTATATATAGAAGTTTTACTGGAGTTAGATTATTTTCAATATGTTTTGTTGTTGTAATTGATTATTTATAATATAGGTACCAAAATTGAAATTTTTTACCTTGAAGAGCTTTGTTTACAATGATTTGGAATTTGCTTATTTAAAATGGCTTCTTAACAACATTTATCATGTTATAAAACTTGAAATTCATTTATACAATATTAGTATATGGAGAAAAGATAAGAGAATACGGAAATCTTTTATTGAAGCAAATTTTATTCGTCAATATTGTTTGCCTGATAAAGTAATTAATTTAAGAGATTTTTATTTTTATATTCGTGCAGAATGTCAATTATCATTAAATGATATCGAGAAAATAATAAATTCATTTAAAATTGATTCATTTTTTATTTCACATCAATGGACAAATGTTAAATGTTTTTATGATGAATGTCTATCATATCAACATATTTTTTCTTCAAATCTCAACAAATTTCAATATTGCGATCTTTTAAAGTAAAATATGTTATTTATGAAAAGTTAATTTTTTTATTTATTTTTTTTATTCAGTAATTATCCATGTGTATATGATTGGTCACCTACTACTAAAGATATTAGAATTGATTTAGATTCATCAGTTTATTTATTTCTTGAACAATTTGATAAATTATGTCCTAATGTTTCTGATATCACAATTAATCCAGGTAAAGATTGTTTTTGTTTTTTTCAAATTCATATATTTTACTAGGAAAGACAGAGATGAACAAGTAGATTTAACTTGGAAGTTTATATTGTAGTTTTGGACTGGAGAAATTTGCTAATGATTGAGGATACAATGTGAGAGAAAGATTGTTAAAGAAGTTAACAGGATTGAATAGGTATATTCTCATGGCAGTCGGAGATAAGAAGTGCGTTTGCCAACAATTATAGTGGAGAAACATAATATGAAATCGAACTCAGATTATAATTGGAAAGGTAGCACCATCTGTAAGAGCATTATCACATCTCGAGTATTTTGCTCTCAAAGGAGTTGTCTTGACAATTTTCAATAGTTTTGTGATACACGAACTAAAAGGATTATTGAAGTATAGAGATGAAAATTTGTAGCCATATTCCATAGATTATGATAGACAAAACTTCAAAGATGAAATTTATTGTATATGGTAAAACCAACAAGAATTCATGTGTTTGAAATCGTATGGAAAAGATCTTTTCATAATGAATCGAAAAGAATATCGACGATATATAGTATTGATTTAAATCGATTTGATAAAATCATATCTCTATCAATAGAAATAGTTATTTCGTGTTTCACATTTCAATCCTAGATAGAATGTGCTAACAGCTTCTCTGAATGATTTCAGAAAAAAATTATAATCAATGAATATACTTCAATTGATTCTCTTTTACTGTGAACGTCATCTGACTGAGAGTTATAATCACGAGTAGATGTTTTTTTAATAGACGTTTTAATCATTGATTTTAAAATTCGTGGACAAATGCCACAACAAAAAAATTTGATTATTTTTTGTAAATAAAGTTTTTCCACGAAACCCCTATATCATTCATTTAGTAATATTGGCTTTGTTACAATTGCTTTAATCAATTATCTGAATTTTCTCAGAAACAGAACAATCGATTGTAAAGAATTTAATAATGATGGAAATAAAGGCAATGTGAGAATTTTGAATACATAGATTAATGTACTTTTTTACTAATATTACAATGAAAATTTCATCGTTAAGATGATTAACTTTAATTGTCATATTAGTTCATTTCTGTATACAAGTTCAGAAATATCTCGGGTGTGGAGGAATCGGAAGATGACCTCTCAATCTTTGAAAATTTCTTCTTTTTTTTACTCGATGACATTTAGATTCTTTTATATATAGATTTAACAATAGAGTTTAATCAATATTAACAAAATTGTATGTAACATATCTGTATATACAGAAAACACAAATTGATTGAAAAATTTTTTTTTGATTATCTTGATTTTAGTGAAGTCTGATAGAAAAAAAGAAGTCAAATAATAATTATTAGAAATGAATAAATTTACTTTTTTTGCAGGAAATTACAAAAACAAATCGGAGATGTTGGCATCATTGACAGAATTATTCGTCATACAAAAACGAAATCTGAATAATATTCATTTTCGAAATGTTACAAAACTTCGATTTGGAAGTAGTTATAGTCGTACAATAGGTATGTACACATTTTTCTTTTTTTGCAAAATTGATACAGTTATAGCAAAATCTTTTCTTTTTTCATCTTTGATATTCTTGAATCGTTCAAATTCATTATACAGTAAAACATATTATCAGAACCATGGAAAAGTGTTCACGAAATGGTGATGTCCGTTTTAGAAAGTTGAGTCATATTGTCTATCTTGAAGATGAAGATGAGGATGAGATTACAAGCATATCCTCAGGATAGCTAACACTACTAGAACAATTAGAAGAGCTTGCTCATAATTTTAAAACTACTATTCGCTCTTTGTGTTTGTGGAATTTATTTGTTTGAATTACTATTTTACTCTAATATTAGGATTTTAATAGAAGTTATGTTTTCTCCTTTACATTTCAAAGTGTGAGGTTCTATTTTAAGAAAAAGTTTTATTATTGTATAACAAAATTTTCGAACCGCCCCGATAAGATCATTCTCTAGTGATGATAAATGATTACTATCGAAATGCAAATGTAAATGTGCTTTTTTCTCCCATTGTGTCAAACTGAATTTTTATTCATATTAATGTTTTATAAAACATTCAAAAACAAAATTTATTTTCTAGACCCTTGTTATCAATTTATAGAAGAAGACGAAGCACTTGCAATAGTATTTTCTAGTATTATTTCGATGACTGTACAACTGAAATATATTTTTATTGGCAGATTTGAATGGTTCTTATATATTATACGATATGTAAGTATTAATTTTATTTCGAGTTTTCAAATATATTTTTAAAATTTACGATTCTTTTTTGTAAATTTTAATGTATGTATTAAAATCCAACAATTCAATAAGAAAATTGTTTGAAAATTATCTTTTTTTTCATATCATTTTTAGGCTTGTAATATCTCGTTAAAAAATGCATTACGTACTATTCGTCATGCTGAATTTCGTATTTCAAGTTGCAATGTTGGTTATGATGAATCAGTTCATATCGGAAAATATCTTGTACCACTTCTTAGTACTTATATGCCTCATTTACAGACATTATGTCTTTGGAGACCGGATGATTTTCCTTGGACATCGAGTAAGTTTATTCTGCTAAACAAAATATAATTAATTCGAACTAGTTATTAAAGAAAAAGATTTTTATTTTATTTCTCACTTTTCAAGACAATTAGAAACCCAGAATCTGACAGACTAACAGCAAATTATGACTTTAATTTGATACGATTACTGTTAAAATTTGATGAGAAATATGTAAGATACGATGATAGTCAGTGAATAATAATAATCGAAGAATTATACCATTTAGATGTTTATTAAGTTCAGATTAAGAAATTTCATCGAGAATATTATGAATATGAACCGAATAAGAGTTTAAGTTCAAAACTTTTGGATCCGTGAGGCTCTAATCCTTAATTGTCTTAGATCATGGTTTGTAAAAATAGAAGAAAGCTTTTTGTGTATACGTTGACTATTAACCTTTGATCTTGATTATTAGAGTTTCGAGAGAAGTCGTGAAAATCTCATCTTAACGGGGAGGTCCCCCTTCCATGACATATCTTCAAAATATGTCAGTTTGTAGAGAATACCTCCAAATACTAGAATATCACAATGTCTTTTGGGTTTGATCAGATTATAATTGTAATATGAAAGATGGAAAGTTCATAAAAATCGAATTTTTCGCATTAAATTGTAATAGTAGCAAAAAGTAGCACAAAGTACCTCTTACCGAGTCCCATTTTTTGTTTACTCAAAAAGTGAGTATTGTGTACTCAACAAGTGAGTACACTCTACAATCGGTCAGTGTGTCCGGCCGTCCGTTTACACGATAACTTTTGAAAGAAGAGTCCGATCGCGATGAAATTTTCTACACAATTTTGTCTCAACAATATCTGTGTCGAGAGTAGAAGATGAGAATGATTGGCCGAGCCATTGCTGAGTTATTGGAAAAATAGTCATTTTTCCGTATGCTTCCCTTTGAGAAGATCGATCTTTCTCTGTTTTCCTTAAAAACTTTTCGTATCATAGTCAATTAAAACCTCAACTATAATATACCATTCGATAGAGAATTTCACGAGCTACAAAATGGTATATAAAACATAAAGAGATAAGAAGACTAACTCACCTATTGCAAAGATAATTAAACGAGAATTGGTTCTGTTTGTGGCCACACTCTAATTCATCGACAATTAGAGCTCTGTCTTTCGATCAAAGAGATGATAGCTCGAGGTTTTCTAGAGCGGAGAACTCGAATCTGTACTCCTCTTGCCTCGAAATTCCATTGGTTGAGCAGTAACCAATAGAAGTCAAGCGTATTATAGAAAAGGTTTGCCACGATAACTTTGATGTACACACATTCTAGGATGACTCATCTGTCCCATTCACTTTTTGGAGTACATATAACTCTCGGACTTAAATCCGAAGTTTCCGCATTTATTTCTAGTTACACATAGTATTAATAACAAAATGATCCTTTATTGTTTTTTAAAGAAAAACAAACAGATTTTAATGCTAAAATACCGATATTTTCAGTAATTTTTGCACGCTTTAATTCATAGTAAAACCACTTGTTCAGTATTTTTTGAATGTTTCTTCAAGACAACGTCCAATTGGCTTGTAACTTGGAGACAATATACCTAATAGGTAGCCACTTGTACACACAAAGTTTCATTGAAAAATAATATTATTAAGAGGTACAACCGAATGTTCTAAAAACACCTCTACTTTGTATGGTATGTGGGTTTCGTCCTCAGAAGCATATTGAAGGCTCCGCGTCTAGCAAAACGGCATTTTTTCTAAAAGAAAAATATGTCACCTCGTACAGGTAAGCACAGTGAACAAGTTTTTACGAGCCAAAATTTTTCGAGACGTGCTTTTAAAAAATGGGACTCGGTAAGAGGTACTTTGTGCTACTATTACAATTTAATGCGAAAAATTCGATTTTTATGAACTTTCCATCTTTCATATTACAATTATAATATGATCAAACCCAAAAGATATTGTGATATTCTAGTATTTGGAGGTATTCTCTACAAACTGGCACAATTTGAAGATATGTTATGGAAGGGGGACCTCCCCGTTAAGATGAGATTTTCACGACGTCTCTCCAACCTCCAATAATCA
>CAJNSZ010001791.1:0-21207 GCA_905329745.1 Rotaria sp. Silwood2
TGATGGTTTTCAGGCAGAAAGTACTTCATTTTACTTTTTAAAAATACCATATTTGAAATCAGCACAAAAAAACTGAGTCAGACCATATACATTTCAAACTGCTTCTACGACTTTTATTCTTCGATCACTTTTTCGACCATCCCTGAGAGGAACCGGAGACCTAACATTGACCGGAAAATGAAAGTCATAGAAGCAGTTTGAAATGTATATGGTCTGACTCAGTTTTTTGTGCTGATTTCAAATATGGTATTTTTAAAAAGTCAAATGAACTACTTTCTGCCTGAAAACCATCAAAAAACGGGCAAATTGGCTGTCCAACACAGTAGTGATGCAAAAGTGATTCTTAAGACATTGAATTCTAAGTTGAAAATGGTGTTATCAGAAAGAACACATTAAACTACCGATTCAGTGAAAAAATCAGGCTGGTGCACCCGGAAAAACTATAACTTCAAAAGACTCGAAAAATCATTATTTGTACCAAATAACCTAATTGGGGCGGTGTTTGGCATTTATCGATAGAAAAAGATTCCAACGTCTAAGATGTTCTTATAGATTCTGACAGAGAATAAAATTCTCTATCTAATAAGCTTGTTTTTGACTAGTTTTGTTCGAACTTTGATAGACTTTCAAATCTAAAACTGATTTTTACGGCTTCCAAAGAGTACTTCCGATCTTCCTTATTATCCGAGCATTTTTGAAAAGTAATGTGATATTTGTAATCAGCACACATAGTGCTATCAAATTAGACGGACTTCTAATGAAGTGACGAAAAAAACTTTTTTTTGAACCCTGAGGGGGACCCCAGGGGTCAAAAAATTGAGTTGTGATAAAATGCAAAATAAACTTGTGAAAAATAATCAGGGATCAATGCTGATTATCGGGCTAATAAAATTAGGCCGATCTTGTTTGGGATGCTGTATCCGTAATTTGGCACACCTTCTTTTGAATTTAAATACATTAAATTAAAAATAAAATAAAATAAAAGAATTCAATCATGTCAAAAAAAATGTTCAGAATTTAATATAGATAATATACAATGATTTGATTATTTTTCTATTATAATACATAAATAATTATTTCTAGATAAGTATTGGATTTCCAACCAGGATCATTATTTCACATATTGCAGGTCCAAATCCGTCTCACTTGTCGTCGGGAACATAACATATTACTGATTTTGTTTCGAAGTTCAGGTAATGATAATATACAAACAAAAGGTAATAGAAGCGGCATATAATAGCTAAGAAATAAGATATACTCAAAAACTTCAGTCCCGGTATCAGCCGGTAAACCACACAAATATAAAAAATTCATCACTGTGAGCGGAAAAAAGAATATAATAAAAAGTAAAGATATAGATAATAATTGAATTACCAGTTTCCGATGTTTTCGCCATCGAATTAATTGATGTATACGATGCTTTTGCCATGAAACACGTACTATCAAAGCTATACTTGATGCAACAATGGTTATAGCAGGTATGATTTCATGAACTATCATTTCCCACATAAACATAGCGTAGTTGTCATAAAAACAAAGATAATAACATTGCATGGTAGAATCATCAAAATAATTTTCACAAGGTGGAAAAAAGTTAGCGATACTATAATAGATCATGCAATAAAGAAAAATGAGAATGAGAGGAAGATAATGGATAAGAAAACGTTTCTTTTTTGACATCATCCATCCACTATAAAAAATAAGTATATGTCTTTCAATAGTAGCCCAACAAAAGAGTATCATTTGAGTTATATAAAGTCCCTCATCAATAAAACTCCAAACAGCACAAAAGGCAGGAGATCTGTGCCATATACCTTCATGTCGATAATAATAAAGTATCCACGGATATAGTGTTAACAGAGAAATGAGACCAATAATAAGATCAACAAGAATAACATGATTACTGAGAGCATTACGTGATGGACGATGAAGTAGAAGATGTGAGATAACAACCACTGAACAGATAATAGAAGGTATAAGAAAAATTATATAAAGCCAAAATCCAACTGCTCTAGGTATGACATCATTGATAACAGTTACTGAACTATTAGTATTATTAAATGTACTATTCTCGTCCATCATTTGAGCAATGAATACATTAGAATAAATCTAAACTTGAAAAAAAAATAGTATAAATAAAATGTTTTCTAATGTCATTTCGATAATATCACTTTCTTTTCCTAACAATTAATAATGTCTATTCTTCAGTAATATGTCAAAAGATGTTGTCTAGCTTTTGGTTAGATCAAATATTAGATCATAAATAATATGAAGATTTTTAATGCATAAACTAACTTATAAGATTATTGATAAGTAAGTAAAGATGGAAACTTTGATTGTTAAACGAGAAACAGTACTTGAAAAAAGTCTGCAGATGAACTGTTAGAAAGAAAGAAAAGCATAGAAGCACTTTCTATATTACAAAGCAAGGCTACTGACTTTCTCGCCTCATTTACAAAGCAGTTCTCTGAAACAGTCAGCATTAAACATTTGTCCTTCAATTTTGATTTAACTAGCTTACTTCAGTTTTTCAAAACTTAAAAGAAAACCAAATGACAGTCGATGGAACAAAACTAAAGAGAGAAATATACAAAAAAAAACATCGCGTAGGTATGAATAAAGAAGCTTATAAAACATAGTTGTTCTGATTATATATCATAAAGATTAATGAGTAAAATAAAACTTACACAGCGTAAATTAAAAATAAGCCATACAAAATAATAAATGAATTTATTCTAAGATAGTATATAAAAGTTCTGGTACCAAACTCTTATTTCTTTAATAATATGTCGTTCAAGAAAATAAGGTACTCGAAATGGAAAATTAAAGCAGACGCTTTTTTTTCTATTCTCTATATATGGTTAGATAGAGCATGACAAGTTGATTATGACTATTTGCGTTTTCAATTTTTTTAGGGGAAAATTTTTATTTTTTTTTTAAATGAGCAGCTTTTAAAACAATTGAAAATTTGTTGACTATCGCTAAAATAGATTTATTTTTTTTAGGAAACAGGAGGCCCCATCTGAAAAAACTGAAAATTCTTCCCCTCAAAAAACAGATTCTAAAGAATTGAAAACACGCAGAAACGCCATCAACTCTTCATGGTCTGTTTAACTTAAGTTTTCCATTTCTAGCGCCTGATATTTTCATGCAATTGAATTGTCATGTGCTGTCTAGAAAGTTTATATAGACTTTTCAGTAAAACTGATGAAATTTTTTTGATAAAAAGTCAATATTTTATTTCAAAACATTTGAGTGATGTTTAAAATTCATAAATCTGTTATCGATTAAGTTTATTCTAATGAAAAATTCGTTGTCAAGACATATTTATTTTAAAAAGAATGACAATTATAATTGATTGTCCACAACAGATGTGAGAGGGGACCAGATTCATTTACCAATGTGATGCCGAGCACTACAGATTCAAACTTGACTCGGAAAGTTAATTTTACCTCTGAAAAAAAAAATTTTCTTTTTGCAAGCATATATAATTCTTTACTCTCTCTATTTGTTAATGAGAATGTCTCTCTGATGTGTTCTTTTTTTCTTGAAACCTGCTTATGAATCTATAAAGTAGTGCAGTTTTGTCTATTACTTAACATATGAAGAATGAACTCGTCGTTATGTCAAAGTACAAAAAATACTTGACTACTTTAATGATGTAATTGCAACTCAAAAAAAAAATTCTTTTAGGAAGCCTGATTCCGTCGAAGTTGGAATGCGGCCGTGAGTTTTGGAGTTCGGCGTAGGGATTTAATGTGTTGTCTTCTATTGGATTCAGCTTATTTATTTGCTATACTTTTTTTAATCTGTCGAAAGAAGATTACAATTGTTTGTCATGCAAATGCTCTTCCAAGCAACTAAATAAATATTAGTGATAATCTTCTTAAAAAATAAACAATGATAGAATCTACTGCGTGAAGGAGACATTAAATTGTTTTTTCTTTGAATGTGACAGAGATACTAGCAAAAGAAATATAAAAAAATGCACAATCATCTTATCTTTAAAAATGGCGTGTTTTCAAACAGATCTAATAAAAAGCTTTTATAATTTCACTGTAAAATGTTGATTAATATAATTCAAAAACATTCACATATGTTGGAAATGTGCATTGTTTGAGATTTTAATGTATCATTATAATTGCGCTATGACAGAATAGTTTAGCATAGTATATAAGCAGGGATGTCCCGATTGGGATGACTTCTCCTAATTTGAAAAATTTTCGTTTTTCCTAGTGGAGTGCCAGCGTTTTATTGTTTTTTTGCTTAGCAACTCCTAAAAAAACACTCGACCCTTCTCCGAAATCTAGTCATTTTTAGCAAAAATCTTCCAACCATTCTTCTGAGTCATTGATTCCTTTCCCCGATTCTAGTGACCTCGCAACATCTCCTATCAGCGAGTGTGGGTGTGAGCTTAGTTCTTTTCCACACGCACTCCTAAATAAAAAGAACTTTATTTAATAAATTTTATACTTACTTATGAACAATGTTATTCATATTGATCTAATGAAAAAGAATTTTATTTAATAAAAATTAGATTTACTTGTGGACGACGTTGTTCATATGAATTTAAAGGAAAAAATCTTTATTAATAAGAATTATAATTGCTTGTGGGCGATGTTATTCATAAAAATTTAAATTAAAAAGATCTTATTTAGTAAAATTTAAATTTACTTTACCACAATGTAGTTCGTATAAACTGAAATAAAAGAAAATTTATTTAATAAAATTTAGAGTTATTCGTGAAGGGCATTGTTTATAAAAATCTAAATAAACAAATTTTTTTTTAATAAAATTTAAATTCATTTTTGAACGCCATTGTTCATCACAATCTAAATAAGAAAATTTTTATTTAGTAAAATTTATGTTTATTTTTGTACGACGTTGTTCAAAATAATTAAAATAAAAAAAATGTATTTAGTAAAATTAGGATTATTCGTCGACGACGTTTTTCATATTAATCTGAATAAAAAAGTCTTCACTTATTTTAGATATCGTGCTCAACCTGTGCATCAATATAAACACGAAAGATTTTCAAAAAATCAGAAAAAATCCGTAAATCATTTAAAATTATGTTCGTAAGGAGTTTGGAGATCTGGTTTTAAGTGTGTTACGGTCTTTTATTTTCTTTCCTTTTGGCATATATACAGATGCTATATGTGTACACTTGTTCGTAAACGTTATTCAGAAAGTATGTATTTAAACTTATATGTTAACATGTATATAGAGAGAACCAGAAGAAAAGAAAACCAATTCAAGATCAAAAGAATATGGAAAGAGAATAGAGCATAATATATATATATATATATATATCGAGCACGTCTATATGCAATATCACTGTAACATACTCCCCTATTGGATGAAAAAAATGCGTCCTATCAACATTTTTTATAACAACATAACATAACAAATATAACGAGATATGTATATGGGATGGAGTGTGGGTGTGGGTGCGGATATGAATTTAGAGAAGATTTAAACGTAGACCCACACCACTCTACATCCCCAGCCACACACCCGCATGCACAAGCACGCACCCACACCTCCACCATTTCGGTGATGGCTCCCTTTGAATGGGGTTCCTAGAGTCTCAGATGGTTTGCCGAGAGGAGTGTAATACACCGTATGATTCGACACGAGAAGAGCTATCGACTTCACTACTCGTTTTCTTCCGGTAAATCTACCCATAATAATGCAGTTAGTATAAAATATTAATAATTAACATTTTGATGGTAATGGTACTCATCACATTGGGTTTCTTGAGTCTGAGAAGGTTTGTCGAATGATGTACTACACAGCATTCGAAGTGGCTTGATAGGAGCTATCGATCCCAGCTCCCATTTTCTAAGAGCAAACCTTTGGAGAAAAAAAGTTAAGAAAAATTATTAATAATTAAGATTGCTATAGAGATGGTACGCAATCCATAGAATTTTCTGAGTCTGAGAAGTTTTACCAAAAGATGTATTATACATTGTTCGATGCAGATTGATCAGGGCTGTCAGTATATCTCTCAATTTTTAGTTGGCAAATCTTCGGAGAAAAACGAAATAAAAAAATAATTTTGTTAATTAGTATTGTGATGCTGGTGGTACACAATACATCGGATTTTCTGACGCTCGAAGGTTTGCTGGAAAATATATCATACATCATTCGATGCAGCTTGGCCAGGGCTATCGATTCCACTTCTCATTGCCTCCCGACAAACCTTCCGACAGCAGAAAAAAATAATAAAAATATTAATAATTAGTTTTGTGATGGTGGTGGCACACAATATATCGGATGTTTTGAGTCTCAAAAAGTTTGTCGGGAGAGAATGGGAGCTGAATTGGATAAGTCTGATGAATCTGCATTGAATGATGTATGATACATCTTCCGGCAAACTCTCTCAGATTCTAAAAATCTGATGTATCGCGTATTACCATCATCACAATACTAATTATCAATATTTTTTATTAATTTCTTTTTGGCAAGGTTTGGCGGGAGGGAATGAGAGGTGGAATTGGTAGTCCTGATGAAGCTAAATCGAATGATGATTATCATACATTTTCGAACAAAGCTTCTGTGACTCAAAAAATGTGACGTATTGTGTAACACCACCATCACAATACGAATTATTAATATCTTTTATTAATTTGTTTGCTGTGCAATAGTTTGTCTAGACTTTTCCTGGCTGGCTGTTTGTGCAAATGTTGAGGATTTGTCGAACGCGGTGAGATGCTGTGCTGAAAAATTGCTATTTCTGAGTACGTGCGCCCTCTGCCGAATTTTTTCATTAGTTTCAGTGAAAGAACCAATGAACCGCTCACCACGATCGTGGTGATGATAGGTCGTGTTATGGTAGCTTCACATCAATACATTAGTATAAAAGTGGCATGTGTGTCTGCTTGGATTTTTACGATTTTATTTAGGTGAAACTTTAAATGCAATTTGAATGCGCTTTTTTCCTTGTTTCTCTGACTGGGATGAAATATGAAAAAGAAATAGAATTATTTTAATTTAACTTATATTTAATAAATTATAAATTAAGTGCAAATAATTTATATTAATTTTAAATTTAAATTGCTAAATTATTTAATTAAATGCATATATTAAATTGAAAGTAAATATTAATTGACATCCACACCCTGCTAATTTCTTTCTCCACCATGTTGAACATCGTGGTTTCTCAATACATGTAGCAGGCGTTATTATTTCTTTTTCGTCAGTTCCTACGAACTTTTTTGTGAGACGTATGCTTCGAGTTATGAACGACGCAGTACAATTAACGATCACTATATTTATCTCAAAAACCATCTGCTGTTGAAGACCGGAAGCTGCTGATCATACTAACCGTCGAGAAAAAGGAAACAAAGTTACAGCCACGTACATAATCATGCTCGAAAGCTCATGCATAGATTTGACTCATGTATGATGACCGATGAGCTATACGATTTTTCTGAAAACTGTAACACGTTCTCTCACTCACTTTTTATCTTATCGGTACGAATAATGACATATAGGAATCACAAAAAGTTTTGCTAGAACTGTTTAGAAATTACTAGCTCGTCTACAAGCCATGATCTTCTTCGAGATGATAAAACGTAAAATAAATGCAGAAACACCATAAAATAAAACGGTGATGAATAAATATCATTATTTTGTTGCCATTATTCCGACTCCATTCGGACATTGAAGAAAATCATCGTAGAATTCTTTATTCGGTGCCTGAAGGTCACACTGAAATGGTACCCATTGGAATGTTTTGAAGCCTGCCTCGTTGAAAACTTGCTCATAAGTCATTGGTGAAAAATGATAATTCGTAAATGTACATATTTGTTCGTTTTTATTATTGTAAAGTGTAATGAAGACTTTCGTTCCATCTGGTATTGGTCTTCCATCTAATGGAACATTAATCTCCCGACTAATCCCATATTTTCGCTTGTCATAGTTTTCGTTGTAAGTCATAATATTGGTTGTAAAACCGAGAAACTTTTTGCCTTCACCAAGTTGTGCATAGATCGTACGTGCCATCTCGAGAAGCTCATCTCGTGTACAGGCATAGCAGAGCAGATAAAAAGCGGTAACCAAATCGAATGGCTTTTCCGGAGGTGGCAGCTGTTTAGCATCGACAATCTGGTATTCTATGCCTTTCGGATCTTGAAGTTCCGCATTTCTAGCGAGTTTAATAATTTCTGAACTAATGTCTACACCAAGAATATAATCACAATTTAATTCTTTTAATTGGCGTGTATACAAACCATGGCCACATGCCAAATCGAGCACACGTTTACCCGTCAAAAATCCATGTTCGTCTAGTAGCGACTGAAGCATGCAATTACGAAGAGTATAATATTCGATCGGTAGACGCCAACTATTTTCTGTTAGTTCCACATAGTTTAAAGCAATACTGTCGTATTCTACGTTACTAGTCATTGCTTGCTGTTAATATGAATAAAGAAAAGCTGCCGTTTTATGGATGAGTGACTGGTAGAGGAGTAAGATGAAAATCGTTCGCACGTGAATTACAATTTTTTTCTTTTAATACCTGGTAAACGACAAGTCAATGGAGATAACGACCCTGCATTGGACCAAAAAATACATGGATGTGAGTGTGAGTCATTGCTTTATTTATACTCTCTACTTATTGTTATTAAAAAGTTGACAAAAAGAGAAGATCTGAATATAATTTGACGAATGATTCAATGAAAAAAAAAACTATAATTTGTTGTACAAATTTTTTTTTTCTTTCATAGAAGTATTAATAATTGTTTAATATAAATTATTTAAAGTTGTATATTGATATAGGTTATATGAGGTCACTAGTTCATACGATCTTAACTTGACCAGTCAAAAATAAAATATGTGGTCAATCAATCCCACAAACAAACTAAGATAATTCTTCTATTATGTATAGATTAACGATTCAAATTGGATGATTTTTGGTAGAAATCGACCACAAAAAACAGCTGTGAGCAATTTTCTTCGAGATCAGTTTGAAGGATATACAAGTGATTTGCATTATAGAGTACAGTGAGACATGATCGTTGGATTACAGGAAATAAGATGCTGCTTTTTTTTAAATAGTTTTTGATAGTTTAAAAGAAACAGATTGAAAATCATTCAATATCTTACAAATAGATTAAGATCAGTACGCAAAGTTTTTCAATTATAGGCGATTATGTTCTATTTTCGATTTTCCAAATGAAAATCATTTCTTATTTGTAGTTGACTTTTAGAATTTCCTTCTGGACTGAGATTAAACAACTATCATCAGATTGTTTCGGATAGTGTCTTAGTTTTGTTTCTTTTAGAAAGCGAGTTATTTACTTTTCTAATTGGTTTTTAAAAGCATTTTTTAGCCAATGTTGATTTCCATAGGAACTAGCTCTTCAGTAGGAATATATAGATAAGATTTTGCTTATTGGAATATTTCGTTCAGTAACAGGCACAGTTGTAAGCTTGTTCATAAAACTTACTAATAGTTGTCAATCTTATCCTATAAGGAAAATCTGAAGACGTATCTGGAAAGAGCGAATATCTTGTGCTACAACTTTCGTACTATAGGTTACATTGGAGAGAAAATCACTAGTGTCTATGCTTCAAAAAATAGATGTTTCCTAAGAGGGAACAAGTGAAAGTTCTGTGCTTCAGCGTACATCAAAATTATGTCAAAGTTATCCTCTAGAACCTTTTAGTTATTTCAAGTCTACTATATCAACGTGTATTGCAAACATATTTTCGGTCTCTTGTCGTTTGCTCTTCGGAATACTGGCTGTAGAATCTATTTGATTCTCTAGTAAACATTTTCGTTCATATGTATGGCACGCCATGTATCTGAAATAGATTTTGCTTGCAAGTAGAAAAGACTTCGATGAAAAGGCTTATTGATTTTGTACGTCATGCTTTTCAGAGACAGGACAATGAAATAAAATAACTTTTTTTGGATTGATATTTCTCCATATGGACATACGAGCGTAAAGGGTTAATATATTGTTCTAATGAACAGATTAGACTTCTATGATACATTTTATTGAATAGATAATATTTTTCATTAATCATAAATTGTTTGTAGAAAAGATACTGAATTTGTTTTTTTTTCTAGATTACAATTATTACAAGAAAAAGTCAAATATGGGAAGTAGATTATTTGCTTTAATAGATACAGTATATAATTCAAAACGATGAGAATTTCTTGATAGACATAGAGCTCAATGGGATAAATTAAAATTCATAATTCAACTATTAATTTAGACATATACTTATCGATCTTCATAGGAAAATGAGGCATTTTTTTTAACTTTGGTTTGAATTCATTTTTCTGTACAATGTTAGCTGTATTTATGGGATTATCACCATCAGATCATCCATGTTATTATTCAAAATCATCATATATTTGTACTCATTCAATTCCTCTTTCGCCTAGTTTGGTCTTATTGCTAAGAATAAATTTAAAATAAATTATTTGTTTTAAAATTAATTTTAGATTTAGGTTTTCGACCACAATTAGATATAGAAAAAAAAATCTTCTTTTATTTGATAAATATTCTTCAAGAAATGAAGTAGATCCTTATGTTAAAAGTCTTAATCAATATCTTAGAGTTTGTAAGTCAAAATTTATTTAATGAAAAAAATAAATATTCTTTTTTTTTTCTACGATTAGATTATTGGAAACAAGATAATGATGGATTTAGTCAAATAAAGAAATTCAAAATTTCTAATCCAGGTGATTGTATATCTCAAAACCAAAATGAATTTTTCTGATGAAAAACTATTTGTACTTGTTAAAATGAATAAAGCAAAACAAAGAAAAAAGGCTATAGATAAGAAAATAAATAATATCCTATTGAATTATAGATTGTTGATTTTATTCCAAAGCCAGGTTATTTATCACAAGATGAAAATACATTTAAATTTGCTCGATGTCGATCTAGTTCTAATAATTTTTGCTGTTCATTGTTATGGAGAAGTAATTTTTTATTTCTTGTCTATGAAGAAAAAAAATCTTGGTTGTTTGTTTTCTCTTATTTAGTATCTGGCTGATGTTGATGCTATTAAGAGTGTAACTTACATATCAGAGAATGGTCATGATAATAACCGTGGTCCACTTGATATCAAATGATTTCCTTATGAGTAAGAATATTGTTTTTTTTTATCATGGTTGACTAGAGCTTGTCGATTTATCTTGTTTTTGTAGCGAAAATTATAAAAGTCTATAAAAATTGAAAGATGCCAAAAGTATCAAGTCTTGGTAGCGTCAATGTTTATCCGAGTACTTTTGGATTTTATTTGTCATGTGATTAGATAAAACACTTACGCAAAGTTAATATCAAGTCGATAGTTTTATAAAAGGAAATTTTTTTCTTGTACTAAATGTACTAATTAATGTTATGTGTCGAGTATTTGGTGCAAATATTAATTTTGATAGAAAATCATCTCGAGCTCTAGCACGTTTTCAAATATACATAAAAGATATACCAAAAAAAAAGAATATCAAGTAGAACAGATGAAATAGGAATCAATAGTTTTTTTTATCAAATATATTCACAAATATGATCTAGGGAATCAAAAACTATATTTCTATTTGTTTGTACTCTTTTTTATCGTGCAATAATCTTAATGTAATTTTTTTCTGTCTCAATCAATGAATATTCTTTCTTTCTTTTATGTTTATCTTTATCTGTATTATATACAGTTTTTTCAAGTAAAACAAATGTGATTTATTTTAACTGTATAAGTAACAATAGCACTTTATTAGGCTGACGACTTTAATTCTAGATGAATTCTTCTTACTTTCATAAGTCATATCTTGTCATATATAATCGTCTTGAAATATATGAACTTTACTTCTTGCCTATAAAATATAAAATAACTTTCTTTGCTTTTTATTTTAAATATTATTCAAATATTAATTGATAATAATCAAACTATTTCTGAATGAGGAAAATAGTCTTTTAAATATATAAGAACTTCTGGCTTATTGTGTAAAAGAAGATAATTGATTTTGGAACAATTAATCCGTGTTGCATCTCTTGTAAAAGTGTGCGTAACTCTTTCTAAACAATCATAATCCACATGAAGATAAACGCTATTTAGTAAAGACATTTTAGTATTGACTAAAAATTGTTCGACATAATTTTCATGAGTTCGAACAAGATCAAACTGAGTAAGATAAGGATATTCTATGATTGATCGTTGTTGATTGTCGTTTTTCTAGGGCTCTCGATTATGTACAATTAATTTTTTCATCAATGGAAAAGATTGAGCAATTTGAAGAAAAAAATCGTCTTCAAAAGGACGTTCATCAAATAAGTATACTTCACGAGCGCATTTAAATAATCCACCAGGAAAATGATTTGTTATATCATTATAATATGCCAATGTATATGGATATAAATAAATATGACAATGAAATTCAGCTGCTTTTGAAAAATAATCAACAGATGAAATAATTTGATTACTTTAAAAATTTCTAAATGTATTTTGAATATCTTCATTTGATGGTAAAGTAACTTGGTTATTAAGGGGAACAATTAAACGAATATTAAAGGTGAATTTCTTTAATCTTGTCATACAATTGATAATATTCTTTTTTTAAAAAGCACCATCAATAATGGGCCCATGAAAATTGAGAAAATACAGACTAAGTTGTTCTAAATTTGACATTCTATTTAAAAGTAGGGCAAGAAATGTATTGTAGGCCAACATCATCCAATTCTGGATACGTGAAAAGCGTTTTAAATTGGCCAGTTTCTTGTAGAAAACGAAAGAACGGACAGTTAATATTCGTAAGAATATGTTTAATTCATTCTAAGAAAAAAGGTTTTAATGAGTAACTTACTTCATCATTGATTGTTGGCAACATAGGAATCAAAGAACAAATGAGAACACAGAACGTATGAAGTTAACTGAAACGATTATCGAGTAAATAAAAGCATTCATTGCAAGAGTCTACTACGACATGCAATTCTAATAGAGATGAAGAGAAAACAAGTGGAGATGATATATTAAATGTTAATTGTTGATAACCAGAAGATGAACCAAAATTTAAATGCTGTAAATTACTGAACATAGCAAAGATCTGTGTAAATATAAATATATTTATATCTTTGCCTGGACATCTTGGTTCTTTACATTTATTAATATCAATAACAAGTGATAAGATTTGGTTTTTGAAGACACGAATTAAAAAACTTCGATCTAAATAAACATTAGGAATTTCTATTAAATTACTTATTAGTTAACTTAAAATACTCTATTCTTTTTTTCTTATTAATAAATCAGCTTTATATGATCATCATTTCAATTCTTTAATAGATTATACTGTGTCGTCAATGATGTTTTTTTTTAATCTTAATCATTCATTTATACGAAATACTTTCTACTTTGAATATCAAAGAATTTTAATTGAAGATATTATACAAAAATAATATTGATACTTTCTTACAATTGATGTCTTTATTTTGAATTTTCTGAAAAATTCATTTGCATCGATGAATATCAGTAGCAAAACTATTTTATGAAAAATATCCGTTATAATCAAATTCTGATTATATAAAGTATTTATTCAGATAAATTATTTTTATATTTTTCTCGATTATAAATCATTGAAAGAATCGAAGAAAATATCTTACCAGGAAAGAGATCTCTTGCTGTTTATGATGCAAGTGATTATAAACTAAGCCCATGCAAATTAGGATAATTTGTTGAAAGAAGAATATTCTCCATAGCTGACGATTCAAAATCGAGCCATTCGATTTTATCATGAATTATAGGTAAAATTTCAAGACAAAATCGATCAAGTATTGTATCAATATATTGATATGATAAATCATTAGAGGATGGAGGCATCAATGTTAAAGATTTTGTAAAAATTGAATCACTCACAATTGTATTAAGTCATTTATTAATATCTATTAAAGAATAGAGTATTTCTGTATTGTGCAATTTTCTCAGAATAAGCATAAGAATTGCATCAGGTAAGTCATTCAATTGAATTAATGAATATTCCATGTTTGTGTTCACTGATGTCCTTTTGCTCTTACTTATAAATATAGATATACTCATGCCTTTTATTCGACTGATGCCGTTAATGAAAATAATGATATATTTTTGTATAATCTAAATTGACGATGAATGAATGGATAAACGATCGAACGTTATTCTTGTGGGTGTGGGGTGTGTGAGTGTATTTTATTTTCTTCGCCCACACTCCCACCTACACCCATACCACACCCGCACTTGAAATGATCATATTCAGTTAATATACTATATACTATAATAACTAAACGTGAAAGATTATTTAAATTCTCAAACCATGCTAAGCTTTTTTTCTATTTTATGATAAAAATGTAACAGAAATGTAAAATCTCGAACAATTCATTTTTCATTAGTACACAGAGTTTTAAAACATGAATCGTTTAACGTTCAAATTACTTCGTATTAACGGCTGCAACTGAGTACCTGCAAAATGGTGTCGGTACCGCGGGACTGAAAAGGCGACTTAAAGCTTTTCAAGCTGCCGCCAGTGCATTTTTTTTATCAAGGACTAGACAATACATTTTCATGCTTATTATTTTGTTGTGACTACGAATCATCACAATCGACGGTTTTTATTTACGATTCCGATAAAGATCTTTTACTGATCTCGATTCTCATTCCAAGAATCAAGATTTTTCGATGAATTGTATAGATTTTTAAATAGGTGAACTGATACAGTGCACATAAATTTGGTTTAATAGCAATTTAACCATTCTTTTGAATGCACATTTTTTTTGTCGTTATTTTCCTATTCTTACTATGAACTCTTTAGTGTTGTTACTATTATACTTCTGTATGTTTCAGAAAACCACTTTATTGTCATTTTTTATTAGAAGCATAATTGTGAAAAATTAAGCTTAACGTTGAAAAAAATTGCTTGTTTAAAAAGAAATCCCTCATCAGAAACAATACACACTTTTAACCGGAACTAGAATCAGCATCAAAAAGGAAGTAATTTTGTAGATCCCTAACTGTAACACAATGAGTATAGTTAAAGTCAGAGATAGAAAACGAACTCATACATTAATACAGAAAGAAAAGAAATATAATGCAATTTTTTATATTCAATTCGTTTATTTATTCTACATGGAAATGAGAATTTCATGCTTTTTGTCAGATAAGTACTGATTAAAACTTGAATTATGAAATGGTACTGTGTATGATCTTATAATTTACTATTCTTATGATTTGATTATTTCTCTTATGATCATATGATTTTGTAATGATACTACTACGGTTATATCAAAAGTAATGGAAACAATCTGGTTGACCATGGCCAGAAGAAAAGGTATACAATTTCTGTTTCAACATAGGATGAATGAATTAAATAGGGTGAGCATGTTGATGGGGTGTAGGGATAGATGCGGATCTTCTCTTCATCGACATCCACACGTAAACTCAATAAATTATCATTTAAAAAATCTCGTTGAATGTCAGAATTGCGAAAAGAAGACAATTATTGAATGCTTTCTTGCTAAAATTAGAGAAATATGATTGAGTCACCACAGACAAATAATATTGGTATCTTTGTATGCTTTGATGTTTATTCAAAAGGATAAATGCGATTCATTGTTCTCTTTGATACTTTCACACAATCAACTATAATACACTTCAATTGAGGATGCATAGATAAAACAAATACAGTAATCTACGACTGACAAAAAATAGTTTTGATCTACATAAAAATTTATTCCTTGAAACATAGTACAGAAGTACGAAAAGCTAAATTAGATCGCTTCGATGGGTTATAGGGAGAGATACATGATACATAAATGCCGAGTATTCAATATTTTGCGTCGAAAATATTTTTAAGAAAAGCAAATAGTCACTAGAGATTTCTTCAGAAGTCATAGCTGATACATCAAATCTGATAATAAACGTGAAAAAAATGAAGGATATTTTCAATCAATCTTAGTTCAGGGATTTTACATCAAAATAAAAAGCACATCACTCAACTCTTCTTGATCTCTTAATGATTATTTTCTGCATTACATATTGGTATTATCTGAAGATCTATTGATTGATTTGAAAATGTTTCTTACATATAAACGAAACAAAACACTTTGATGTTCTAAAAACGAAGTAATTATTGCATTTTTGAAAGCAAAACTTACCAGTCTCTCAAATTGTTTTACAATATTTTCGATGTTTCCTTTTGTTCCTGGCATCTATTAAAATAGAAGCAAGGCTACATCACAAACAAAGAAAGGTGATTGCATGAACAGAGAATCAAGAAGGATGTAGTTGAGTATAGGTGTACTTCTTATTATCATATCTTTATTAATCACACATTCACATCCACAATTATGCACTCATAACCACATCTCGCATAGGAAACATCATCAACTGTATTTTGAAAAATACAATTGATATTCTACAATGAATCTATGCTGTGATAAAGTAAAACAAAAAATGGATGCAAAAATTTTATCCACTCTTAAATCACGTACGACCATTTTCGACTAGCTCATTGGATGTTGTCAATGAAATTTTTGTTCCTGTGTTTACCAACCAATTCATTGCATTCAAACTGCTTCTGAGTGTTGATAAAAGGAATGAAAAAAAAAAGAGAATATGCTGACATAATGATTTTTATGGCACACAGAAACGTGAGTAACAAGGTAAATGTTATGTGTGCAAAGAATGACGATCTCACATTCGCACGCGTTTTTTATTCGTGATTACTTTGTTTTCATCGCTACGCGTATACAGGTAAGATTATGCCTAACTACAATACTTTCATATTCTACAAGACACTGATAATCATGTTCTATCAGCAGAGATGGCATCAGGATTGGGATTAAGTCAGTGTTCGATATGCCAGAAGAATGCAGGAAAATGTATGTGTGACGGTTGTAAAAACTACTATTGCGTCAAACATTTTAATCAGCATCGTCAACAACTCTCGATGGACTTCGATGATAAAGTTGTGAGAACTCATGATGAACTTATGGAACAAATGGATAGAGCAAATCAATCGAAAGCTGCTGCTTCAGAACTTTTTGATGAAATTGATCGATGGGAGATTGTAACAATCGATAAAGTTTATAAAGCAGCTGAACAAGCTCGTCATCAACTTACTCAACTGCTCACTCGAGATAAAGATGCAATAACAAACGATTTTGAAATAATGACAAAAGAAATTCGAAATCGACGAGACGAAGACGATTTTGATGAAAATGATATCGAACGACTTCGACAAAAAATAAATCAAATACAAATATCATTACAAGAATTTATTCGGCCAACAAAAACAAAAGCGATAATAGTGACAAACGAACAAATTGATTGGAATCGATTGATTTACGTCGAGAAAGAAGACGAAAGAATCGGTGAGTGTATTGAAAAAAACATTTTGATCGAAAATTTGAGCGAGTTGAATTAGTAAGAAAACTTAACGAAGTTTTGTCTAGGGATGCACTAGTATGGTCGGGCTGGATACTCACTCGGACCGGGGTACCAGTCGGACTATATACAAAGTGTTACTGACCATTAAATAAATTTACTGGTAGACCAGACAGACCGTTCTACGAGATACTGATCGGACTAGGTATCCAGTCATCTAGCCGTTACTAATGCATCCCTAGTTTTGTCTCGTTTAAGAGTTCAACTTGTTAAATATGGATAGATGTTCGCAAAATTCGAATAATATAGAGAGAAATTTTTTATCGAAGTGTAGTGCATTGGAAATCTGTGGAACTATTTCTAATTTCATTTAACTGAGTTTTCTATCGTGTCGAATAACAGTGAATATCCGATCTTCAACATCTAAAATGAAACAGTCTACATATTCCCAGTCAAATGTTAAAGTGTAAAAAATGCGTGTATTTGCAAGTAACTTTTTAAAACATGCGTTTACTTGCAAATATTTTTTAATTCGTCTGATCTCATGCAGGATCTTGCAAGACATTTGAAATGTTTGCAATTTTAGCGTATAAATGCAGATCAATAATACATGCATGAAAATACAACTTTTTAATTTTTTTAGTGAGTCATGCGAGATCATGCATGACTCTGATGTTTGCAGATACCTGCATATATTGATCTTTCATGTTCATGCAAGACATATGACTCGCGTGAAAATACCAAAGTATTAGTTACAGCTACCTGTGATATGATTAGATCATATCCAAATCGTGCATGTCAGTGCAAAATTGTCCTGTTTACGAAAGTGAATAGTGAAGCGATTCTGCGTTGACATGCAAATTTTTCCTATTTTGTAGTATACATGCTGCCCATGAAAGCATTTAGTTTTTTCATCGATAAGTAATTATTTATTTCTCATCAAAATAGAATCGCTCTTCTATAACCGTACACTATATTAGCTAAAAAAAACCTTGTTCACTTTTTAAAACTCTTCAGAGCTGTTAGCATTCATGTACGCGCGTGTCCGAAAGTTATCGAACGATCATCATATCTGCCACTTTTCATTGCATTTCTAATGTAAGAAAATGATCGAATGGTGAAGAAGTTCATCTTATAAAACAAAGTATGTATATTCGAATCTTATCTTGGGAAAGAAACGCCTGCGTGTGCTCGCGATTATAGTTTATCCTGTGACGCGTTCACACGCGTGTCATGTCATAACGATTCATGCATGTACATGTACCAGTATTATTGTGTCTACACGAGTTTTTCAAGCTTTCGTGTTTGACTGAGTTGAACCAAACTTAAGTTCAATATTGAAAACTAAATAGTTGAGTTTGCTTAAGAGTGTTCTTAATTGTTGTAAAAATTGTTGGATATGATTAAGACAAAAGTAGTTAAAAATCAAATCATTTATGACGAAATCATATTACTATTAGAAAATAATTAGCGCTCGTCAGTTTACCTCGCTTGATTCTAGACTGAATACTCAGCCGTTTCTGTATAATATACTGCTTTACAATTCACGACAACACTAGTTTCCAGCATTTGAAAAAGGATGGATGCAAGTGTGAATGCTGATAGCTGCGGTAGTGTCGCTGTGCATGAGTGTATGCAAGTCCATGTGATCCACTTTGTCATGGATTCATCCAATCACATTGATATCCACATATCAATAACCAACCGAAATCCACATCGCCCACACTAACGCAATATCACTCATATCATAACTCTATCACAGTTTCTATAAGAGAATCGAGTTTCTCACTATCGTTTTCTTTTTTCAAATCGGTTGTTAGTGGGTGTGGATTTAATTCGTCAGAGTACCGACACCCACCCATGTCCACATCAACACCCACACGCACAGCCACACCCTGTATGCTTTTGCAATCGATGATTTTATTTACATATTCTGTTTTGCTTCTATTGATAGAGGAATCAAGTCGCCCATATAGATATGACCAAGATTCTTACAGGTTTCGTATGAAGAAACAATGTTTTGTGAAACATTAATCATCCTTTGCTTTGCTTCTTGAAAGGGATGATACTGGTCATCGCGAAGAGTTTGAACATCTAGATGATTCGCATTACGATGTACCAGGAAGCGCTTCAAATCATCAGTCTGAAAAGTCGAAATGTCGTTATGGATCAGATTGCCATCGGTATGTTAACTATTTTTCTGAAATTGTTTTATAGATTTGCATAAACAATAAATGTTGAGTACCGAAAGCCAGGAGCAAATGACAACTGTTTTATTGTTTGACTCTAACTCTTCTAAGTAGTTTTAACAAAGCATAAGCTCATCCGATGAACACAATCTGAATAGCGTTAATAATACAAAATTCAAAATGAATCTTGCGAATATGGAAAAAAGATTTTTTTCATGAAAGCTTGATCATAATTTGTTTTCTTTCTTGAAGGACGAATCCCGATCATTTCAATAAATATGCGCATCCAAGTGACTTAAATTACTATGTGATGGGTGGCAGCAGTCACGGATATCCTACAAAGCCGGACTGTCGCTACGGAGCAGTCTGTTACAAGTATGTTTAAGTTCTATTGAATTATTGTTCCTTCTTTTATTTGACACAGAAGCTTTCAGAATAATCTATTCGATTACAACATAGAACATGAAGAAGTTAGTTCAAAGATTGATAAAAAATCGTTCATCATTAAAATACTCTTTTGTCTCTCTTATGAACTTGCAAGACATCAAGAGAAAAACGTCTGTGAGAAGCTATAGAATCTTAGAGGCATCTTAATTCCGTCAAAGACTTTCAATTGTGTCAGTATAGTTCATGAAAGATATGGAAACGAAAGTTATTCATATTTATCGATACGTTCTTCAACACTTATTAGTAACTGTGTTTTATAAGATGAATTCGAAGAACAGATAATTAGGAAAGTACAATAGCTGTTTTGAACTTATCTACCTTTAATAAATCATGATTCCTCCGATGAATAGCATCTCGATTAGGTACATGTTTCATGAACTTTAGAAAAAAAAACAGTAATAGATAGCAACGACTTTTCTCAATATTTAAAAAAGGCTTGTTGCCATTTTGCTTTCTTTCTTCCTTTAAGTATGAATCCTGGTCATCGCCAACGGTTTACTCATCCGAGTGGTTAAAAACACTATGAAATGGGGAATAACCGATCTGAAAAGTCAAAATGTCGTTACATAGCTAACTGTTACAACTATATTGAATTTTCATTAAACTAATATTTACTATCTTCACACAAAATGAATGTTGCGAAAAAAATTGAAAACATGACACCAATCTGAAAATTGAGTTTGAGCATATCGACAGTGTGTGGGTGGGTATATGTGCCGGTGTGAGGTGTTGGTGTGGGTTTAATGTGTTCAATGATCCACACCCACACCCTCGAGATAAATTTTACGCGAACTGGCTCGAAAAATATCAATTTAGCAATATTCCGGTTCAACTCATCAAGTAAAGCTGCATAGGATTATCTTGTTATAACAAGAGTAGAAAAGAAAAACTATCAAATGAGTTCCTTTTGTTATTTGGTGAATACTTTATCAACAATGTTTCTCTAATATTTAACATTATGTTTATGCAAAGCGAGAAAGAAATCTGCACTGTAGGGTATGGCTGGGGTGTGGGTGTGGGTGTGAGTGTGGGTGTGGGTGTGAGTGTGGGTGTGGGTGTGAGTGTGGGTGTGGGTGTGAGTGTGGGTGTGGGTGTGTGTGTGTGAGTCATGATGGTTTTTTCACCCACACCCATACCCACACCCACATCCTCACACATCCACACCACACTACACCCACACCCACACCCCAGCCATACCCTACAGTGCAGA
>CAJNSZ010001792.1:0-21207 GCA_905329745.1 Rotaria sp. Silwood2
AAAGTATATAAAGAAGGGCATAATGGTTTAACACGACCATTGAATGATGAGAATTATATAGTAGTTAAGGATTCAAAAAAACAACACTCAGATTCCCCTCGCTATGAAGAGTAGAGAGAGGGAAAACGGTTAAATCTAATTAGATAAATTCACCAATAATTAATAAAAAAACAATAAAAATTTAAAGTAAAAATACTTATAAACTAGAATAAAAAAAGTACAAACACATAAATATCGTAAATATAAAAACTTAGTTCATTAGTTACATCCTAATGCAAACTATTCTCTCATATAATATGAGAGGTATTTCAGCCAGTGGTAAACATGCATTATTACGAACATCGTTGAATGAAACACAACATGATGTAGTACTGTTACAAGAATTATATATGACTAATTTTAAACATTTTCAAGCTTTTAAACAAGACTTTTCAGAATATTAGATTACATGTTGTTTAGACACATGGGCAGTCGGTGGTACACTTATTATGTTCAAGAGAGAGCATGAAGTAGTTCATGCTGGTACTGATTCAACAAGTCGATTTGCCTTTATTAAAACTACATATAGCAATAATCGTATTGTTATTGTTATTGTTAATGTATACGCACCCGCACAAATTACTGAACGGTGCACCTTTTTTTAAAGAATTGAAATTATATATTCCACCAACTGAATGGATCATGATCGGAGATGATATTAATTGCACACCAAATGGTCAACATGATTGAAATCATTATGGTATTCACACCGATACTCAACCATATCCAATACTTTTATGTGAAGTAATTAATCCATTATTATTGACTGAGTTATTCAGATCCAAATATCCACGCAAAGTTATTTATTGATATCATAGTGATTCAAGAAATACTCATAATTGTATTGATTTCTTTTTTGGATCAAAAATTATACAAAAAAATACCCACCAAATATATTATGCACCTGTTGGGTTATCTAACCCTGATTCTCTTACAGTTAAATTAAATATTCCATCGAAGAATGATTATGAAACTTATCGATGGATTATTAACCCAAAAGTGATTACAAGGAATACATTTATGAAAAAATTTCTGGCAGAATGAAATGCTTTTCTCAAGTCAGTGGATTTTAATTCAACTGTTTAGTGGAACGACTTTAGTACAAGTCTCATTTTTCTTCTTCAAGAAGAACAGAAATATCTTATTTCTGAAAGAAGGTATGAATTAAGACAATTACAGAATGAATACAGGTCTCGAGCCACTAATCCAAATACCGATTATCTTATTCAATTAGAAATTATACGAAAAGACATACGAAGTCTTTTAGAAGAGAAAATTAATATTAATTTGCCGTGTCATCAGGAACACAATATACAATCTCTTGGCATTTTAGCTAAAGCACATTTTACTTACTCCAAATGCAATCAAAATAGAATACAATTTCTTGAGCGTCCGACAAAAGGTCGTGTTGAAACTGACTTGGAAATACTTGAAATTGCAACTGACTTTTGCAACGATTTATATGATGTTAAAACTGCCGATACAACTATATGAAATGAATTATTTACAGGTCTTCCAACATTAAATCCCATAGATATGGAATGCCTCGAACGTGATATTGGTTATGCAAAATGTCATGATACCTTAAAAATAATGCCTTTAGGTCGTGCTCCTGGTGAAGATGGAATAACAATCGAAGTATGGAGGTATTTATGTCCAATTATAGGTGAATATTATGTTCGAATGATTAATGTTGCAAAAGGTGATGGTCATTTCCATGATGGTTTTGTAAATGCAATGGTGACTTTGTTAAAACAGAAAGGGAATAATAATGGCTCAATGAAAAGTTTTAGACCCCTATCATTAATGCATATAGATTATAAAATATTATCCAAAGTATTAAGTGTACTTCTAAAAAAATTTCGAATCGCATCATATACTATGATCAAACGTGTGGAATTCCTGGACGAACGATTCACGATAATATTCATCTCATTCGCATAATCATTGATTATCATTCTCGTGGCGGGATCCCATTAGTATTATTCAATGGGACCAAGAAAAAGCATTTCGTCGAGTCAAATCATGATTATCTTTTCGAAGCTCTCAAAACAATTCGCATTTGGTAAAAATTTCATTGATTGGATTAAATTATTATACATCCTTGCCACTGTCCAAATCAAACTTCATAATTGTTTTAGTAAAAAAATCTTATTTCAATCTGGAATTCGACAATGATTTTCATTTTTAGAAGATCTTAATGTAATTTCTTTGGAGCCATTATTACACAATATATGCAGAAATGCTTATATACCTGGTGTCTTACCTCCAGGAAGGGTGTGGTTGCCAAAAAAGAACATAATACACATGCACACTAGCACCCACCCACACCCACATCTACATCCACACCCATACAAGAATTATATTCTTTGATATTTAAGAAACAAAAAGCAGATGACATGTTTATGGAGAGAATATTTGTGTCCGTCGTGTACAAAAAAAAACGACTGCTACTATAACAGTCCATGTTTCTTTATTCGCATAGAAATGAAGAAAGAAGAAAGCAGAAAAAAAAGAAGAGTATATCTGGAATAAAAATGCAAAAACGGGAAAGATGGAATGCTGAGTTATATTTCTTTTGCCTCATTCTGTCGATAAGTCATAGAATGTGTTTTGGACGTGATCCCTTGAGTGATGAATCTGATACGGTCAACTTTCAATAATTCCTGAATACACTGTGTAAAGATGTTTTTGTGGAATCGAATGGCTTATATATATTCACAATTAAAAACACCTGATCATGTACATAGAAAATCTTATACTGGTCATGTTAGAAAAATGAATAGGCAATACTTTTCACCACTTTATTGTAACAATTTTTTGTGATTATCGATCAAAGAGATGACACTTGGTAATGATACTGTACAAACATCTTTTCAATTGACGCCGTTATCAAACAACCCGTACAAATGTGTCAATATTGATTGTCAAAATCATGTAGTGAATTATTCGCATCAACGAGTGAAGAGTGAACTTTTTCTTTCCGTTTAAATACAATATGTTTCTAGGCAGAAACGACTAATTTAAGTCATTTTTCTCACTTCAGAATCATGAAAATCTTGTGACAATCGACAAAGTCATCTTAAAATCGGAACATTTGAAAGCAGAATACTTCAGAAATTAAAGAAACTCGTATGAATAATTAACTTGTAAGTTATATTAAAATATTGTTGAAATCATAAAAAATAGTGATAGTAATTATATGTGAAACTGTAGCTATTTTTCTGTATTATTCACCGATGAAAAGTCGACTAAATTAGAATGAATAACCATCAGAAGATTATTCTCATAGACAAAGATCATCATTTGTATCTCTTCGATTTTTTCCTTAATTGTATAGTTTCGTCAATCCATATATTTTATTCTGAGAAATGAAAAGATTAAGTGTTCAAACTGTTGCAAGAGACAATTATATGAAGAATTTTTTTCTTTTCTTTTAATTCCTACGCGAATGTATACGATTTTTTTCTGTGACAGTCTGTTGATCTACAAAAGTTGTTGTTTGATAAGTTCAATATAGAACTGTATGATAAAATGAACTAGAGACAGACACACAAGGCTATCATTGAACAATCTTCAAAGAAAGAAATCCCTTTAAAAGAGAGGTATATAATTATCTTGATATCAGATTAGAAGATAGACCCTTCTGTGACACTCGTCCTTCTTTCTATTTGATTATTTAATAAATTCTTTTTTTTCTTCACAGGAGGGTGTGTGTGTCGATATTTCAGAGCTGGGCAAAATACTCAAAGTATTCGTACTCGTCCTCGAACAAGACCGTACTTGTCCAGCTCTGCGATATTTATTTATTCATGTGCACCTACCCACACCCACACCCCAAATTACGACGATATTGGCGAAAACTTCGCAAACAAGGTCTGGATAAAGCAACTATCCAAATTTATAAACGTATGGCTCTGTTACAGCAACAAGAGGAGTCACAAAATATTGATATGGAATTAACAGTTCCTCGGAATGATAGACAGGTAAGAATAAATGCGTACGTGGATCTGTAGAGACACAAGTATTCTATTTTATTATTCGTTTTCTAGAGTTTGCCAGGTCCATATAATTTTGAACGAAAAATGACAAAACATAAAAGAGATGAATCAAGAAAATAAGATGGACAAGACCAAGGTACATACATCACAAAATCCTTTAGTCAATTATCAATGAAAGAGAATTCAAAGAAAAAGAAAAAAAGATCCTTATCATCTTCGAAGACACAAGAACAGCAGGAGCAGCAGCAACAAGAAGAACAGGAGGAAAATGAAGAAAACATAGTTGCAGCTACTGTCAATGAACGGACCACTTCATTACATTATTATTTAAATACCACCGCTAAAAAATTTAAACAAATGTTAAAATCTGCTTTTGTTGGTGATAAAGATATTTTACAATGATGTAAATCCAAAGAAAATTTTCACTATCTTTGTGAACATACTCGTTTACTAGATAGAGTATATTATTTTAAATTAGAAGAAGATCTCTGGGAAAATTATACAAGTTATGGCGAAACATATGATTATTAGACATCACCATTATCAAAAACGATCATTAATGAGAATAAATTAGAATTCGATTATAAAATATCGAAAAAGTCAATGAAAAAATATATCGACAGAATTAAACAAAAAAAATCAAAAGCTGAAGAACAAGTACAAGAACACGCTTTGCTATTGAAAAATTATCAACAGCCAGATTCAAACATTGATGAACCACGTTTATGAGCAGCTATATTAGCTTTAGCACGTAAAGCTCAACAGAAATTATCTCAACATTATAAACATCGAAAAAAACGTTTGAAAAATAGTGCTCAAGATTGTTCTTTGGTTAGAGCATGTTATGATTGTCAACCAACACAAGATGAAATTCTTTCCATACAAATTATATGACAAGCAACTATTAACGAATGTAAATTACAGCACAATGTCGATGTTTTAAAACAACATCTTTACGTCAAACGTATACCTAAATCATTGAATTACCTTGATCAATCATTTTCAAAAGTGGAACATACATTAGCTAGACCTATTTTTAATGAAAATATTCGAACAACAATTTCAACACGTCATAAGAAAATTATTGCACAAAATAAATGTGATTTAATGACACTTTATATTAGTATGGCTGAAGCATCTATCCGCACTCTAAAACAAATCAGTTTTTTACCGAACCCCCAAAAAAGGTTCTGGAGATGTCTAACAGCGTCCAAAGATGTCCAAAGTCTCAAAAAAAGGATAAAAAAATCTATGAAACCTTTAAAGGTTCTTACCGTGTATTCAGGATAAGAACCTTTTCCTACGAAACCTTTTTTTAAGTTCTATACAGCAGAAAAAGGTTTTGTAGGAAAATACGGAACCTTTAGAGTTTCATATTAAACTCTACGAAATCATGAGTGTTTAGTACGAAACTATTAGGGTTTAATATGAAACTCTAAAGGTTTCGTATTTTCCTACGAAACCTTTTTCTGCTGTATGGAACTTAAAAAAAGGTTTCGCAGGAAAAGGTTCTTATCCTGAATACACGGTAAGAACCTTTAAAGGTTTCGTAGATTTTTTTATCCTTTTTTTGAGACTTTGGACATCTTTGGACGCTGTTAGACATCTCCAGAACCTTTTTTGGGGGTTCGGTAAAAAATCGATTTTTTTTAGAGTGCGTGGTTATCCTCAATACGCTGAAAATGAAAAAGTGAAATTAGTTAGTCGAATGAAACAAAATTCACTTCGACAAAATTTTACCGAACAACTTATTTATGCTATTGAACAACGTCAAAAACATATTCAACTACATATGCAATATTTCACAAACGATGTCTTCATTTTTTTCTACCATCGCTTCGACGATCGTCGACAGAAATGGTATCGTCGGAGCTATCATCTTAATTTATATTGGGATATTCTTCCGTCATCTCCTATTATTGAAGTTCATCTAAAGTTAGCACCGGAACAATTGACATTACTTTCTCGTGGATCGAAATATGTATCATCATGTCAAAGCCAATTTTACAAGAAGGAAAAAAACCAAATCATTGAAGAAGAACATAAAAATATTATTGGTACAATTGAAGAGTTCTTTCGTCAACGTTCTTATTGTATCTCAGAAAAACGGATCAAGGAATTTTCTCTTGATCTTCAAAATCTTCTTCAATGTCTTTATACCAAAAAATTAGCACGAAAATTATCTCTACGTGCAAAACGTGAACATAAATTAATTATGAGTATTCACTGTTATTTACAGAAATATCAACAAGTGATTTTACGACGAACTGATAAAAGTAAAGTATTTCATCTAGGTGATGCCAATGATTATCAAAGAAAAGTTCGTGAATATATGCAAGAAACAGAAGCTTATGAAGAAATTCCATCGGGTATCTCACCATTAGCAGTTAATTTAAAACAAGTGATATCATTGCTTGACCATCTTTACTATGCTGAAACACCTTGCATTACAAAAAAGCAATATGAAGCAATGTATCCTAAAGAAAATGACATCGAATTAAGTCACTTATATTTTATACCAAAACCACATAAAGTAGGTACTTTTTTTCCTAAGAAAACAAGATTCATTTTCGAATAAAAAATTTTCGTTATAGATTGGTACTCCGTTACGACCGATTGTTGCAGGAATTCATGCACCAGCTACATTAGTATCACAATATCTTGATGAATTACTCCGTCCTATTTTCAATCGCGTCGCACGAAAAACAATTTATATTGATAGTATGGATCTTGCGAAACAATTAGAAAACCATCGAAATGAAGGTCATTTATTATCCACTACAAAATGTGTTACAGCTGTTGTAAAAAATCTTTATACAATGATACCAAAAGGTGGTGCATTGGATGCATTATATCGATTTTGTGTTAAACATGACAAAGACCGTAGAATTGGCAATTTATCTGTCACACTATTATTCGATTGGCCTGTCTTGTGTTAGATACAAATTGCTTCGTTTTTGATAATAAATATTATAAACAAATTCGTAGTGGAGCTATGGGATCACCATTTACAATAACATTAGTAAATATCTATATGTATGAATGGGAACAATCATTGATTGAACATCAACAGCAACGAAATGAACTCTACGGAAGGTAATTTTTCTTCTAAAGACAATATGATTTGACACTTATCAATAATTTCTTTTTAGATATATTGATGATATTTTTATGACTTCCAATGAACCTATTAACAATATTAAAGCATTACTTGACCGAGAAAACGAAAAAGATCCAAATATTAAAATTAATTATACCATTCATGAATCAGTTGAATTTCTTGATGTTCTTATTGAAAATATTCAAGGACAATTAAAAACATCTGTTTTCCGTAAACCAGCGGCTGAACCATACATGCTTCCATATACGTCGGATCGTCCACGTTATATCCATTCGAATACAATCCATACAGCCTTATTTTGTGGTATTCGTCTTTGTTCAGATGCAGAAACTTTTGATCAAAACCACTAAATATTGTAATAGGATTACTCCTAAATGGGTATTACCAAAATTTATCACTACCTATTTTAAAAAATTCTTTAAAACTTACAATGCTTCATCTATCGACGAATATTTGCATACAGAAACATATAAAAGACTATATCTTCAATTACTTAATGAATCGTCAACAGATCAGCAAGCAGCACATCAACCAGAACAACAACAGCAAACTAATCAAGCAAAAAACAAAAAAAAACACATAGAAACTAAGCCAATTAAACAAAAAGAACTGATTATACATTATCAACATGAAAGCGGACCATTGAGAACATTCTATGGTAAATTTCGAAAACTTTGGAAAAAACACTTCTGCTACGAAAACTCACCATTATGCAATATTCAACTGATCCTTGGTACGCGAACAAACAGATCATTGGAACATTTACTGGTCGATAAAAAACCACGTCGCAGTCTCTTGAAATACATCGACTCCAACGTAGCTTCAATAGCGATGAAAACATAAACAAACCACTGGAACGTTCACTTTTTGTTACTTTTCTCTGTAAATTTTTTCATTAGATGAATAAAATTCATTGATAGCTGAGACCAATATATTAATGAAACAGAACCTAAGTGTACTAAATATCTCGTGTACAATACCGCTCTACCTCTATTTCAGATAAATTCTCTCGGCGCAAACTCTATCTTGCACACTTGCCCATACTTGGCGAAAATGAATTTGACAACAAGAAACAAGATGTGGACCACTTTGACCACGAAAACAAGCAGATTTTGGAATTCTGCGTTAAAACAACCAAAACTCTAATATAATCAAAGTTCTATCTAACCATCCATCGGAACAAACAACGAAAAAAACCAACAAGGCAAAACAATAAAACAAAAATACATAACCTGAAAACCTGTATACAATCAAACTAAAACTCTATCATCACAACAAAACCAAAGATTGAGTAAGCCACCATGTCTCAAGAAAAGCACCAAAAACGAAAGGTTATCGACCTATAAACACAAACAAATATACAGATATATCCATGAGACACTAAAATTAAAAGAATCCCGCAAATGAATACAAAAAAAAGCTCCTCATTCACATTAAACACAAAACAAATAGATAAAATCAGATTCTGCAGCAGACTAGCAAAAAAATTCCACCTGATGAAGTCCCGCCATGGACAGAAACAACTGTTGTCGTGGAACGGCGATATTTCTTATCACACACCCACACCCACCCACATCATTATATGAAATATTATTAAAAAGCAATGTCACCGATCGATACCTTCTCAGAGCATATTAAAAAAGGAAAAGATTCTTGCATCGATCCTATTTCATTCCTTCTCACGAAACTCTAATAATTGAAAGTTGATAAGAATCAAACAATTTAATTTAAGTTTTTTCTCTTTTCTCTTTTGCATAATGTTCTTTTAAGTACTTTTCTGTGAAAATTTTACTGATTTTGAACCTCTGTTGGTATCTCAATGACTTCATCGGACATTTATGATTGTGATGAAGATTTTATATTTTTACGTCTGAATGCTAAATAATATTAATTACTTATTTACTAAATAAACTTAGATAGCTTAAGCATTTGATACAACATTATTTATATACTCTGGTGCAGGCTCCCTCACAGCATCAAATATTCGGAAGAGGGGATCTATCTATGGTGGATATATGTGTGGATGTGAGTGTGAATGAGGATGTAAGATATGGGTGTAGGTTTATATATCAGGGTGGAGGAGTTGAATGCTGTCTGTGCAAGTGGCTGTTGATGTTCTCGTCACTCACACCAAGGCTCACAGGTATAGGAACATCAACAGTCGCACTTTCCTGCACCCTGATGCGTACTCACAACCATAACGGCTATTCACACCAGTGTCCACACGTCGCAGCCACGTTCGCAACAGTGACGATAACTATTAGTACTATAATCGGTTGAAGCTGATTATCGAGCAGAAAAGGATATTTCCTGCTGACAGTAACAGTATTTTATACAGGATAAGAAAAGTGGGTCGTGCCTGGGATGTCTGAATCAGTAATCAGTTTCTTGAAGCTTTGATTTCAATTTAATGGGTCTCAGAAAGCATTTTCGGCGAGAATAAGAATATTATGTAAGTATTGACGAAAGTAAACCGAAACCGAACAATCCCAATGCAAAATTTGCTTTTCCAAATTTTGAATTCGACTGTTGTCACTTAATTGTTTTCTGAAAAAAGCATAGTTTTTCTCTAGTAAAACAGATATATGCAAAAAGAACAATTGTTTTTAAAAAAAGATTTTCTGTACTTTCAAGAAGTGGACATTTTTTAGAAACTAATCTCAGCTCCGATTGTCCGGACCGTTTCCAAGTTACTTTCGTAAATCTTTAGGAAAAACCGTATCGGATCGGTCGGATTTCGAACCAAAAGAAAGATCGAATGCACAACGGAGTCTCAGACACAGAGTTGTGAACCTCGACAACCTACAGTAAAGTTTCACGAGAACGAACGAAAAGTTTAAAGTGGCAAAGCTCATTTTCAATTCACCAACTTTCTAGCCGATAGAAAGCCTGGGTGTGAAATTCGATTGCAGATCAAGAATACTGGCCCTCGATAATCTTCAGTAAGAGTCATCTTGAAGTACAAAAATCTTGAAATTAAAAAGTTCATCTCAAAAGCTTTATTGTCCTTGTCACACCCACACAGACAAATACTTCTCACTTTTGTCACAGGGCCTTTCCCTAAGTCGAAAGATTATCATTATTCTCTCAAAAACTTCTTTCCTTGATCGTAAAAATTCAAGTCAACATTTTGTGAAACTGGCTTCAGATTCGAATTCTCCCACCTCGATTTGCTTTCGTCAACCTTTATAAAAATATTCACCTTGGATGTTTTTTGACCTTGTCACAGACAGACAAACTCTTTTCACTATTTTTACATGACCCTCCTTGCACTCGAGGGAATAATAATATTATGTGTTTACCGAAAAAAAATATCCCTGAAAATAAGATAAGCGCAGCTTGTTTTATTTGAAATTATTGATTAAAATGCTAAAAGTGCAATGAACATGCAGCCGTTCTGTATGTTTTGAGAGTCTTAGTGTTCATATACAAATAAATTAAAATAGAAAACCAGATAAATTCGAAAGCTTTGAGTCCTTGAACGGAATTAGATTTTGAGGGTTAAGGGAAATCAGATCCGGAGTTGCTGAATCTTCTTGATGACTTGGTTTTGATGCAGTGCTCGCTTCAGAAGATGTACTGTCTGTACGCGCAGATCCTAGAAGAGGATCGTCTGCTCCAACTTCTTTGAGTTGAATAATGGTAAGACCATTGCCAGAATCAAGACATGAGACCACTTGAAGTTTTCGAGCAGCAATCAATAGGATTTCATCTTCATTTGGAAAGAATGAATGATTTTGAATATTTTTGCCCGATTCACAATCAATATTGAAGAGAGTTCTCGTTCCTGTTTTTCCAAGAAATTGTTCGGATTGTAGTACTTGTACTGAACTAGTACATGATGAAAATGCATACCAAACAAATGTTTTTCCTTGTGGATATTGAGCACTCAAATCCATTTTTACTCCTCGATAAATAGTTCGTGAAACTGATGGCAATTTCTCAAGTGAAAAAACAAAAAGTTTTATATAAAGTTCCCATGGTTTTATTTTTTCTCGATCTTCAGCGCGTAGAGTGTTATTCAACATAACATATAATGATTTTTCTCTTGGTTCCCATTCCAATGAATAGAGTATAATGGAAGCAGATTCATCTATTGTCAAACCATCTTTTGGTTGATCACACTTCTGTTTCGCTTTAAAAACCATTTCCTTAATATCGGGAATCAACGAAACCAATGGTTCAACAGCTGTTTCAAGTGGAACAACTTCCACAGCGTCATAGTGTTCAATCGGTTTTGTCATATTCAGTGACGGTGTGAAATAGTCTATGATTCGAAGAGCATGTTGAGGGATAAAATCTCTTATGAATTGTACCATATCGTAATTGGAGAGCATGTCCATGACAATTAATTGTGAGAGTTCTACAACAGGCCGAACAAAATGTATGCTTATATTCATTCTCTGAAACAATGAGCTTGTTTGATTCTTGAGAGTCACGTCAAAATACTTTGTTCTGTCTAGTAGAATATTATTCAGTATGTAACTAAATTCTTATGCGATGGTGAAAAAAAATGTTTATTAAGACATATGTATATAGTAATAGATGAACGCGCGATAAAGCAACGGAAAAGTACAATACTCTTTCTGTCCAAGGCTGAAGTGAGGTTATATTCAAAGTGTCAATCAAATATAAATTTATCCTTAAGCAGAGGCAGTACATTATCTTTACTGTAGCAAGTCAAATAAAGTTAATCATAATACTGTAAATTTAATGTTCATTTTCTAGTTCAGCATCATACAATGATAATGCTGCAGCGTATCAAAATATTTTCAGCAGCATTACTCCATTAAAAAAAAGTGAGCTCGACACGGAAATTCGAAATTGTGAGCTTACTTTTTCATCAATATTTCATCAATAAAATCTTGATTCATGCCGCATAAGAATAGTTGCTCATAATCTTTGGAGCTTATTTTGAATTTCATGCTAAAAGCTTTATACTACGTCATTTCAATTGTTTTTAACCAGAAAAGTCTACTTCGAGGAAATAGCTAAGCATTATAAAAATTGACTACATGTTTTTATTTCCACACAACCATCGTTAGAAAGTAATCAGTTGAAGCTTGGTATAAAATTAAAATATGGGATCTAGTTCTAGGCCCAAGTAGTCCTTAAAAATTTACCAGTTCGATGCTATAATTGCCACTGAGAAATGACTATTGGACTTATAAAATATGGCTTGGCGAAAAGTGGCCTCAAAATGTCAAGTCTATATAGTTTTCAGATTACTTTTTTTGATCAAATATGTTGATATGCTGCAGTATTATCACTGTATGATATTGAATGAGAACATCAACAAGAAATTTAAAGTATTATAATTCACTTTACTTTTTAAATAAAATTGACCAACTTTATTTGACTCAGTAAAGTAAAGTATATACATTTAAGGTTATCTGGTAAAATGCTTAAGCGATTTTACGTCAATTTACTTTATTTTACATTTCGTACAATCAATAAAGATACAATGCCATTCTTATCCTTGATTGAATACCTGTATTACGTGCGATCAAGAAGAGAAACAAAATATGACTACTTATGTTTTGCTCTTTCTATCTCTTTTTTTTCATCATGGATGGAGAATAAAAAAAGAACGAAAGAAAGAAGTCGTTAGGTGTATTTTTTTGTATATCGATACGTGTCGCATGACTGCTCGTACAAATTGTTTTGATTCTGAATCTCGTAGTAATAGTTTTTCAAACTTTATCTAAGCATGCTATTTGCAAAATTTTAAGTCCTACCTGAATCTAGAGTTAAATCATTTACTTTTGTTTTTACAATAGATAAAGATGCAATGCCATTCTTACGTTTAATTGAAAAAGGAAAGGATGCTTTATTCAGTGAATCAAGGTTGATTACCTAATTTATATTTATCACAAACCTGTATTACTTGCGCTCAAGAAGAGAAACACAAAATGACTACTTATGTTTTGCTCTTTCTATCTCTTTTTTCTCATTATGGATGGAGAATAGAAGAAGAACGAAAGAAAGGAGTCATTAGGTGTATTTTTTTTGCATATCTATACATATCGTATTAATTGTTCATGCAATTTCGTTTTTGCATTATGTTGATTTCAAGGTCCTAGGATGCATATTTGATAATCGTATATTCTTTGAACGAAACATTGCGCTGAGAAAAATGAATGCGGGTTGTACTTCCTTTCTTGTTATCCTCTGTTTAGAGGATGTTTCTGATATGGAAGATAGTATAGTAAAAAGAAAATCCGTAGAGTAGTAGTGAAAATTATTATGACATGAGATTCATAACTGTATTAGGCTAGCCTTTCATCAAGTGGAGATACTAATATATTATTGTTTGCTATCCATACTAAATTTCATCCTTCAGATAGTTATAAACCTGAACCATCGGCTCATCTTCTTGGAAAACTTCTTCGAACTCTAAAAGATCAATCAAATTAGTGAAACACCGTTGTTAAGAGACAATTCATTTTTATTTGATGGCGAAGTATTTCGATTTTTGACATTATATAAAAATGAAATTGAATTTCATTCAGTTAAAAAACAAGATTATAATAGAAGTTGGTGCTAAACTATTAAAAAATCCACTCGTCTTATGTCTGGCATCACTACATGTGATAAATATGCTTCTAACGAGATACTTTTAATCAATGAAGCACAGCAATCAATTAGAAAATTATTCAGACCTATTGGTGAAATCGCAACATTGATCGAAGAAAATCTACAACTGACCAAACAACATAAAGACAATGTGATTTTGAAATAACTAGAACGCCGCAACCACAAATTTTACTGCAAAAATATGTAAAAATTGTGTCACTTGGATATCCAAGAGTAGTATATATAAACAATACGTGTATCAAAGTAATTATTATTGATGAGGAAATAAAAATTGATTATGCAAGTCATTTTCATCCACATTGTTTTCTCCTTAGTGTTGTACAAGAAACCGTTCGACATGAAAAACTTAAGTATTGTGATGCTATAGACAAGAAATTAAGTAAATTAAAACTATTTCATTTTCTCTTCGCGATCATCTAGAGCATTTAGCTACATATAAACCGCTATGATTTATGGATGACTTCTTCGCTTTGTTTTTAATTTTATGAAATACAGTTAAAAGATATAATAACTGTCCATTGATTTTTTTCTCGGATACTCGTACGAAATGTGGATGAGGGTGTGGGTGTGGGTGTGCTTGTGCTTGCGATTCTTCTCAATAGATATCCACTCCCACACCCACACCTACACCCACACACCCACACCCACACCCACCTACACCCTAGAAAAGCATATATTCAAGAACGTCAAGCTACAATTGCAAAGCAAAAAGAACGAATAGACAAGGAATTACAAGAATGTTTAACAAAATTATTAAATGATATACAACACTGGCAACCATCTATTGATGGAACATTATTATCACATGCAATTAATGAATGTGTGCAACATAACCAAAAAAGATTAAAAGAAGAATTTCAATATAAAACAGAAATGATAAAATTAGATTGGCATGATCATCAATTACTTATGAGATTTTATTAATTAAAACCCAATGAAGAACTTATTCAATTAGCTCAACAAATTTGGCAAATAACAGCCGACGAACAGAAAACAAAAGAACAAGAAGCAATACTTGGAAAACGTATTTATTTAAAACGATTACCAACAAAAACAGATCAGATGATAAATCAATTACTTGATGATAATCGAACAACACTTTCCAATCCGTTTCTTGATCCAGATCAACGTGCTAGTTTTGCATCACGTTGCTCAAAAACTATAATACAATGTAAATATAAGTTAATGACTACAGAATTAGATGGATTTGCAATGGTCGAACATCGTTATGATTTAACATTAACTAATTTAAAAGAAAAATTATTAAATCTCAATAAAGAAAATCCATATGTTTATACTAGTTTATTGGTAAATGTTACTGAAGAACGTCGACAAGCAATGATACAACGATTTATTCAAATACATGAACATAAATTGAAGACTTTTTTCGACCAAGCTCCGGCGGTGGCCAACAACAACTAATTAAACAAAATCACCGTCGGAGCAATCCATTTATCTATACAAGAATAAGTAGTTCATTGCCATTTATGGAAACTAACATAAATTTAGGTTCAGAACTAATACATATGTTAAGCAATGGTCGTAAATATATTATATCATGTCAAAGTCGATTTTCTCGTCAATCCACAAACGAAATTGTCAATGCATAATAAACAGCATATCAAGCACGGTTAAAAAAGCCTTGGTGATAATCAAATGTCAATTACGGATGAACGAGCAAAACAAGCATTTCCAGAATTAGAACAAATGATTCATGATTTATATTCAAAACCATTACCAGTAAAATTATATCGACGTGCTCGTCGTGAATATAGAAAAGTAAAACATCTCCAGAAATTGTTAAATCGTCGACCTGATATTATTATACGTCGAATAGATAAAGGTGAGGGGTTTTATTTTGGTAATAAGTCTATAATGGAATATAATACAGAAGAATATATGAATAAAACTGAAGCTTATCAAGAAGTAACTACTGGTCGTTGTCCTCTATCCGATATTTTACGTTCAACAGAAGCTGTACTTGATTATCTTCTCAAGAAAAAAGCAATTTCCAAAGCTCAACGTGATAAACTTCTATCTAATGTAAACACTCTTGAACTCGCTCATTTGTATACATTACCTAAAGTGCATAAGGTAATACTATTTTTGAACCATTATTTTTATTTCACACTTTTTGAAAAATTTCGACTTCTTTTCTTTTAGCCTGACATATCAATACGACCCATCATTTCTGGTTTGCATGCACCGGTGACATTGGTTTTCTTTTTTTTTATATCATCTTCTAGCGCCCATCTATTTACAAGTGGCTCAGGATACTACATTCATAAATAGTATTGATGTTGTTCTTATATTAGAAAAATATACTACCGATGGTTATCTTAAACCTACAACAAAGTTTATTACAGGCGATGTTGAAAATCTTTATACCATGATACCAAGAGAAGGTGGCATTAATGCATTAATACGATTTTTAGACAAATGTTCTAAATATCGCAAGATAGGTCCATTTAATATAGATATGATATTAAAAATGGCTCGTCTAATTTTGGATACAAATTATTTTGCATATAAAAATGAATATTATCATCAAAAACGTGGCGGAGCTATGGGTTCTGTATTTACACAAGTCTTTGCCAATATTTATATGTTAGAATGGGAGCAAGATTTAATAAGATATCAAGCATCCAAACATGAAATTTATGGAAGGTTAGTTTGAAACTTAAAATATCAAAACAAGAGTAATCTATTTCTCGTTTTAGATATGTCGATGATATTTTTATGACTACAAACGAACCATTCGAAGAACTCATAAAAAAACTGGAAGAAGCACAACAGAAAGATAACAATATTAAAATAAAATCTACTATTAATGACACCTTTTATTTTCTTGATATTACTATAACGAATGCAAATGGTCAATTGAAAACATCTATCTATCATAAACCAACTGCTGATCCATACTTCTTACCATATACATCAGATCATCCACATCGTATTCATCGCAATATACCATATACTGCATTAATACGTGCGGCACGACTCTGTAACAATCTTCATGATTTTCATATGGAACGATTACGAATCAAAGTATCACTGTTATTGAATAATTATCCACCAAAATTTATAAAGAATCAATTTTTTCAAGTGAATAAGGCTGACATTCTAATCAAAAGATTCGATGAAAAAACTTATCATCAATTACATTACAAATTACTATATTAACCATCCAAACACGAACTCGAACTAAAAGCTATGAAAAACGATCCTGTACTATTTCCACCGATATTACAACAAAAGCCATGGAATGCAAGAATAATGTGCGTACGACATACATTCGAAAGTAGACCTATCTCGATATTTTCACGACAATTCATGACATGGTGGAAAAACCATTACCAATATCCAGAATCACTAGCCAATAGTATTCAAATTCGACTTATTCCGAAAACAAACAGAACATTACAAAACTTTTTGATAAGAAAAAAGCCTCGACGACAAATTCTCACAAAACTAGAACCGACCACACAATAACAACAACCATTAAAATTTTTTTTCACTTTTCTATTGTAATACTTCAGCTTTGTGCTTATCTTCTTCAAATGTGAATACTCAACAACATATATAATCATCAGTTACTCTTTACTAATATTCATATGAATACATGTAAATAAATTTCATATATTTCAGATCATCGACACCAATAAGTTACAACTATGAAACATAATTATCGATCATCGCCTAACAACACAACATATATCGAACAAATGCGAAGGTAATATGCTTCCTCAACATATATTTCAGCTTCAAACGGGAAGAAACAAAACTCACCAGTCACGAACCATGGAAACGCATCGTGTGACGCTTTGAATTTCAACTATATATTTATTATTACTTTAAAAATTTCTTAATAATGATTTAATTTTGTTATTTGAATATTAGTATGAATTTTCTTTAACTTCTTCAAAATTTGGAGAGTTATAGATATATGTACTAATAGATTGTAGACATGCCTGTAGAGTCACTTAAGCAAGGACGAAACTAGTCGTGTGGTGCTTTCAATCTAAAAATCTTAATAATAATAATATACAGACTAGAAAAATATCTGAAAAAATCGGAAAAATTCTAATCTATGTAAATATATGTAGTACAGGTTAAAAAAGCCCGAGGTGAAATAAAAATACCCAATATATTCAAATACACGATACAGACTAGAAAAGTATCGGAAAAATTCTAATGTATATAAATATATGTAGTGGAGGTCGAAAAACCCAAAGATCAAATAAAAATACGCAATTTATCCGAATACACGATAATGTCTAGGAAGATATCCAATAAATTCGAAAAAAATTTTTAATGTGTACCGATGTGCGTTTTACAGTTGAAAAAGCGGAAAGGAGAAGTAAGAATACGTCTTTTGTTAGAATCTGTTGGAATACCTACGAAATTAGTCAATTGTATTTGAAAATTAGTGAATGTATATGAATACACCTGCTATCGTGGAAAATAACGAAAGTTTGAAATAGGAGTACCCGATTTTTCAGAATATACCAGGATGTCTCTAAAAATGGCCAGGTGATTTCAAAATAATCAAACGTTATATAAAAATAACAGATTTATTCGAGAATAGCTGATGAGAATTAGAAGTTCAATTTTTCCTGGTATAATGGTTAGTAGTTCAATGGTTATATTAGAGTAGTAAAGAAAAGTTAGAAGCTTCAATTTGGCGCCTAAAAGGAGAGATTTAAAAGGTCGAAGGTGAAAACATATTATAACAGACACGGTTAGAAAAATCAGTTCAAAGTTCAAAAAAAAAACCATGAAAATTGGAGAAGCGTAGTTGAATAGTAAATATCACTGTTATAACATCGAGGTTTGGTTTTTTGAAACATAATTGGGAAAGGGTCATAGATCATAATATAATAGGAAAAAAGATATTAGAATCTTTTGCTTCATGTGTGAAACGGAACTGTTAAAAGTTCAGATTGAAAAATATGTTCGAATAGAATCGTTAGAAATTCGAATTTCATATCTACAGGAAACCGTTGAAAGTTCGAAGATCCGAGTATACTAGAATGAAAATCAGTAGAAAAAAATATTTGGAATATGTAAAACGACATTAAAAGTTGATAAGGTCAAACTTATATGAAACTTTAACACTAGGCAGTACAGGTTCAATTTTTACAGTCATTATCATTAAAAGTTCAAAGGTGAAGTTATTTTCGAATATAACTGTTCGAAATTTTTATGTCATGTCTGAAAGGAAACCGTTGAAAGGTCATAGGTCGAAATATATTTGAATGAAAACTGTAAAAAAGCATAATTTGAAAAAAAAACAATAGAAGTTCAACATATCAAAATATAATAAAATTCGATTCGTTAGAAAACAAAATCTCGTAAATAAAAATTAGTAGTTCAAAAGGTCAAACTAATATGAAACTTTAACATTAGACAATCCAGGTTGTATTTTTCGGGACATAATCGTTAAAATTTCAAAGATCAAATTTTTAGTTCCAGACATAACCCTGGAAATTTTGAATTATTAAGTCTAGACATAATCGTTAATGGTCAAAGGTTAATTTATATTCGAACCAAGACCATTAGAAATTGTATTGTCAAGTTTTGAAAAAAAAGCCGTTGAAATGTTAAAGGTTAAGCTATTCTGAAAAATGACTATGAGAAAATCAAACTGAAATTCGGAAACATTATGATTGAAAAGGGAAAGGTGAAATTATATTCAAATTAAAACCATGAGAAATTTTGATTGCAACATTGAAAAAAAAAGTTAGAAATTTTAATATCAACTAAGAAAAAAAACGGAAAGAAATTTTAATTTCAAGTTTGAAACAAAAGTGTTGAAAGTTCAGGGATCATATTAGTTTTGAAACAGGACTACCAAAAGTCAAAAGTCTTATTTTTTTTAATTCCAAATATAACGCTTAATAGTTCAACGATCGACTTATATTGAAAAGGTGGCCGTTAAAAATTAAAGTTTGAAAATTAATCATTAAAAGTACAGGGCGAAATTTCAAATATGAGACGTGACCGTTAGTTTCTTGTCGTTTGAAGTAGTTTGTTGTCGTTCGGTATAGTTTGTTGTCGTTCAATATAGATTGTTGTTGTTCGATATAATTTGTTGTGGTCTCTCGTAGTTTGTTGTCATGTGTAGTAGTTTATTGTCGTTTGTCACTTTTTGTTGTCATATTTTTTTTTTTCGTCATTTGTTGTCGTTTATCGTAGTTTATTGTCGTCTATCGTAGTTTACTGGCGTAGTTTGTTGTCGCCTGTGGTGTCTCGTTGTATATATAAAGGCCCGCTCTCTGTGTGATGAATTCATTTTGTGGATTAACACAACAGCAGTAGCATCGACTCTTCTACTGTAATCTCCAACGGCAAGAACAACTGCATATATTCTGAACCATCTTTATCAGGTCTGTTGTTATTTTAGTTAGAGTTGCCTGTCAGCCTTTCGTCGGTAGAATTCGAAACTAACTTTCATTGATTTCATATCTAGTAGAGGTGGACATAGATTCATAAGATCATTGTAAAACAAGTCATATGAAAGTAATTTGTCGAACTTCTCTAACTACTTAGATTTCAGAATTTTCATTACTTCTTTGTCACCATTAGTATCGATGTTTGTGTCAATATGCTATGAGGAGAGTATCACCAGTGTGGTAGATGTCTCTCCAGCCATTAAAGTGACCCGAGATCATTTTAGTGCTGTATGATGGCTTTTCTTTTGTCTAATTTTTCTCTGGGGATTAAGATTCGTGTTAAAACAGATTCATCTGGATCCTAATGTAGATTAGGTTAATGATACGTAAGATCACTGTGGCTGTCTGAAATGGCTATCCCATCAGTCAGAACAGGATCACAGACTTATTAGATCAAATGGCTAGTGTTTCAGTGGAAAGGATCATGAACAAAAAAAGATTAAAATTGATCCTAGGTCTTTGTCATTTTTTTTATCTAACTTCACGTATTTTATTATTGTCCATTTTATGGTTGATTTTCTTTATAATTCAAATCTGTTTCTTTATAAAATTGGTCGATTTTTCTTGTTGATATTTTCTACACTTAGTACGAATAGTACATATCTTTTTTTGTTGTAAGTTTCTACACCTTTGAAATGATTTCGTTGTTTGTCTGTCGACTCTCGAACAAATCATTTCAATATTAAGAAATATTTACTTAAAAATTGAAGTTATGTGCAAGTAGTATTCTGATTTCAAACATACTTGAGGACAGTGTGAGCTACAGTCGAAACACATCGTTACAAGTTTGAAATCACTTTTTCGGAAACACATCACACCGACACTTAATATATACATGACGACAGTTTGAAACAAATCGTGGTATATTATACTCCTTCGACAAGACCTTAGAAAAGTGAAGTCACCTTGAATCTTTATAAACAGATTCGTATCAATAGTCACCGTCAATTTTGCTGTAAAGGAATTTAATCCATCAAAAGAAAAGCCATCATAC
>CAJNSZ010001793.1:0-21191 GCA_905329745.1 Rotaria sp. Silwood2
CCCAAATCTATCGTTTATCTTTGGCAGAAATGTGACTATTTCTCTTCTAAATGAATGATAATAGCTTTAAGCGATGCTATTCAACTTTTTGCTGATGAATAAAAACTTAGAAGTTTTCTCTGTCACCAGGAAAAAACTCAGTTCATTTGGTCAGAATACAGTGGATATATACAATTTTTCTTTTTGGTAGGTGACTTTTGGGACACCCTGCAAGTGTATTTGCCCATTTTAAAATGATAGACATTTCTATTTAAATTTGGCAAATCGAATGAAATTGTAAGAATGTCGTATTTTTGTCACTGACTGATCATACACTGATTCTCTTCCCTATTTTCGAACTAAATTTCACATTCAAGTTTGGAAGTATTGAGGCTGCCTTTTTGCCAAAAGCTATTTATTCAACCAGTCAATCATAGTTTTCATTCTTGAATTCACAAATTAAGTGATATTGAAGAAAAGGTTTCTATGGACTAATACACATGTAAGTGGGACATAATGAAGAAAAATCACTATGTTGACAGCCAGACAGTCAAGACTCGAAAAATCCTCTATTGTTAATTTCTGATTTCCAAAAGAGCTATCGTAGGTACACAGATTGTTTGTCAATATTGATATATAACCTCACATTCAAGATCATCTAACTTTCCATATGAGCAAATCATTTTTACAAAAATAAAATTCAAAAATTTTGGTCTTCTAACTGTTATATTATTCTTGAACAAAACTCATAAAAAATATATTGTAATTCTAAACTATAGACCGAAACGAGCCAGAAAAAATCAAGACTCGACTCGACTCGCTGCGAGCCGAGTTTCCGAGTATCGACAAAAAAGATATGCATCAGTCACTATTGAACATAATTTCGTTCCTATAATTTTGTTTCCTTCCTTAACTATCTCCACAACTATTGTTGTCAGATTTCGAAAGCCTGTTCTCTTATGAGCCACATAGGTTACTTAGATTTCTCAAAAAAATTAGTCGGCGAACATTTGGGGATCTTTAAATGCTCGATCGCTCGCTCACTCCCTATTATGTGCATCAATTATAGATTGTCACTTGGGGTAAGCTGAGCCTGAAGCTATCAGATGTTGAAAGCATTGGAGTGCATGACAATTATGCAACTGTAGTGAGTAAAATACATGGGAAGATGACAGATGAAGATAATATAGAATAACCATTGAGGGAGTTTGCGATTTGATTCGAGCAAAAGCTTTCAGAGTAGAAGCAGGGTGAAACCCGGCATTAATCACCGAAAAAGTACAAAGTGCCATTCTTTCACTTTCGACTGTGCACATCAATAGAAACATTATTTCAATCCCTTGATAGCATCACCCAAGAAAAGTATTATTTGAGGTGTGTTAAGGGTCGAGTCCTCGACTCGGTTTCGATCTATGTTCTAAACTACCTCTCTATTCTTGCGCGATTATTTCCAACGATAACGTCACAAAATTACTTACTCTTTTGCGAACTTTTCCATAAACGTGAATAATAAATTTCTACTTCCCAGTTTAACTAAATATATAGACATCAGGAGGAAGTATAATGTGTCAACAAGTTGTTTTGCGTTCTTTGACTCTCACTTCCTTTCTTCACTTAGACATACATAAACAGTGAAAAAATCGATTCGCAGAAACATCCTGAGTCACACAAATTCTAACTGTGGTTTGCAATGTCTGCAGTCAGATATTTTCTTCCAACATATAATCGTAAGTCATATTCCTGGAAAAATGAACTTTCACCCTGTTGAATTCTTCAACTTTTTAGATACATAATGAGTTGATATGTGCATCATTCTAAATGACTCAAAGAGCAACGAGATAACATTCTTGAAACATGCGCAATAGTTTTCCTTCTTAGTTCTAAACTGTGTACGCAATTACTATTTTTATCTCGAGTGATCTCTTATGCGTCGTGTCGCTATTTTAAAAAGTGATGTAATAATAGCGCAATTCGAATATTCGACGCTGTCTAGAAGTAGTACAAGCAACGAGTATCTATGCATTTCCGTTTCTGACTCATATGTCTTGCATCATAATTGGCGATATTTTTAAGGGGTTTAAAAATGCATTAAAATGACAAAAAGGAAATAAAAATTGATTTAATTCAATTTTATCGAATAAAATATTGATTTTCATCATTTTAATTCCATAATTCTGATGAAAAATCATCTTCATTAAATTTACTTGGTTACAATGTTCGTTTTAATCAATGCAATTTAAATAGATCAATTTTTATGCCCGCTTCATCTGAACCACCATTTTTTCTTAGTGTTTTTGATGAAAAATTCATGAAAGACATGCATTTTTCTTGATTTTTGAACACCATGTGCGTTCGAAATTAAAAGATATAGTACTGTCATGTTGACAAGACAAATAACAAGTTGGAACGTTTAAACAAAAAAAACAATGGTATAAAATCAATACAACATAACTCTCCTGGTCTTAATTGGGAAGATTCATCTGTATACTCGAAAGTTCTGCTGTATTTGAAATAAAATATCAGTTTTCACTACATTTTGATATGTGATAACTATGGCTTATGTTGTTTACATAAGTGAATTACATCCGAATTCTCAGCCGTACTCGCTTTCTCAATCGATATCAATTTTCAAACTGTACGCTAGGTTCACACGTAGATGACCATTGCGATACTCAGAAAACGGCAATCCTATGGACTTCTTTTAATATAAAATAGCTTCGAAACTCGTATCGATGCGTTATGATTTATCATCGTCTGAAAAAGGCATGAAAATATTGGGAACCGTGAAGACAAAAAGTGAATATTACAAACGTGCTACGTGCTCTAGAATATAGAAGGTATATCAAAGCGCAGAATTCTAAGCTTTGCGAAGCATACGATACAGTACCTACCACGAAAGCGCCGCATTTCAGTCAATATAACACGAAGGTATGTCACTGTAAAATTATGTAGACAGTTTTACGACTGGTTTATCTATCGGTTTTTCTGTCAACCGCAAAATGAACAAAATGAAAAAATTAGTAGTCATCGTATTCTGCAATGTTAAGCATTGCGGAATCAGTTTCACCCAGTTCCGAGAACTCGATCATCATTCAGCATAAGAGATCTACTCGACATCGATCGAGTTCCGCCAGTTCCCGGAATATCGGGAACTGAGTCCAGACGGAATTACTCCCAATGCCCAGAAATTTCGAAATCAGAAAGAATTCCCACGAATTTCGAGTGATTCTGTCTCGATTCAATTCTCGGAATTACTAACTTATCCCAGACATTAATCTTCAAACACACTACCATGCGTGAGGGTGAGGGCGAGAAGTAATTCCGGTGTGAAATTCCGGGAATTGAGTCGAGACGGAATTAGTTGGAACTCCCGAATTATAAGGAATTCGGTTTCAACACAATTTCCGGAATTCAGGAAATTGACAGAACTCGATCAATATCGATTAGGCCTGTTTTGTAGAATCATGATGGAGTTCTCGAAATTGAGTTCGGTGACGGAACTGATTCCGCAATGTTCAACATCGCGGAATAGGATGCATTCCCAAAAGTAGGTAATAGCGTTCCTTTATGAACCTCTCATAACTTTGCTGTAAACCACCAATAGAGAATCTCATATCGTTCCTTCACACTAAAAGAAGATTCTTCTAGTGGTCCCTACTCAGGTGACTCAATCAGTCTCGGATTCCATCGCATTTTGTGAGACCTCACCAGTCGACAGAATCCAATAAAAACTTTGTTAAGGGCGTTTAGTGTACTTCTGTAGGTGTTCGTATAAGGTTTGGGGTGGCGTGAAAGTAGGGTGGATGTTAGTGGAGCTATGTGGTTTGTCTAAATGAAGGATGCACTTAGTGCCTGTCGCTGTGAGGTATAACTATCGAATACGGTCTGAAATGTCCCCGATATTTGGTCCTTAAAAAATGTCCCTGAGAAATAGTCCTTAGAAATATTGTCCTTCAAAAACATGTCTTCTCTGTAAAACATGAACTACAGTTAGGGTGTGGGTGGATGTGAAAGATGATTAGATCAACACTCACCGATACCCACACCCATAGTTTCACTAACATTCAGTTCAATAACTAAAACTAAAGAATAACGGACATTTTAACGAAGGACATTTTTTCAAGGACGAAATATGGGGGACATTTTAGACTGTTACCTAACTATCATTATAAGGAGTTTCGCGCTTCTCTTCAACTTTATCTGGAACACAGTCACAATCGTACACCTGTACTCATACTCCACATTCACAGTATGCACATACGACCATATGACACCTACAAGCATGAAACATCCAACACGGGCACCCCACATTCACATCTATGCCCAACACTCAAACCCCTCATCCGGACCCACGGTAATGACACATCTGCACCCACACATCCACACTCTGTACGCGCACCCACACTCATACTCTATACCCACACCCAACTTACTCATTTTGTTTAAGTAGGTGGGAGTCTAAGGTTTCAGGGAGAACCGCAGGTAATAATCCGATCGGAGGCAGCTCAATTGAACTAAATCAAAACAAAATAAATTTGAAGTAACTAAATTAAAAATATAGCATTACTTCATTATTTCTCTAAATAAGTCTTGAGCAAGTAAGAGATATTTTGTATGCTTGAACGAAATTGATTCCAGCATCTGATCGTAAATAATACTGAAAAAGTTTATATATCTTCAATAGAAGAAGAGAACCATGAGAATGACATTAATATAAGTCGCAGTAGTACTTTGCATAAAAAAGAAAGAATGTTTCACGGCTAGCGTTCCATTCATAAGGTAGCATTATTCAATCACTGAGGACTAAGAATTCTTCTGATTTCTAGAAGCATCTGCCAAAACTGCTATAGTCCTCGGTATATGTGGAAATGGTCTTCAAATATTCAACACTTCTATGCTAATTCTTTTATTAGTTTCTCAATATGTAATAATATCAACGAACATGATATTGACTTACAAGCTGAATTATTAGTCAATACTTAATATTTCTCGTATGAAATGACTCTTGTCGATAGTATATATCAACCAGATGAACAGACATCGCAGTAGGACGCTATACATCTTTTCATCAATATCCAAAGATTAGATTGACGTGAACAAGTGAACAAATCTGAATAGTCGAAAAGTCGAGGAATAGATCCGATTCTACAGAAAATCTCACAATGTGAGGATCAGTACCAAGAAGAAGTAATCTGTTGTTACCTTGAGGAGTAGTCATATAATCGATGTTGGTAGAAGCGTAGTATCCGACTGCGACGTCGATTTTTCTGATGAGCATTGAGGACACATTATTATATGAGCTGCTTTCTAAAGAGTATGATGTTCTCAGATAAGATTTGTTTGTCACTATTCATACGAGAATCGTAATTACATAATAATGAAGTTTACACTCTATTGATATTCTGATCCTAATGCAGCTCTTGTTTAAGATATATGTGACACTCTTAATATCATTTAGAAAAAATATGAATTTAATACCAATTTACTGAAATGCTTCCTAGATAAAGTAGTTGTAATGTGCTCATATGATTGCTCTATTAGAAGCAGAATAATACTTATTTGAAATTAAAAATATTTTGTAAAAAAGAAAAGACTTTGACGGAGTTGATTTATAAGAAAAAGAATTTCTACTTGTAGAAAAAAGATATAAAACGATATGTAAAAAAACGATCCAATATTCACTCAGACTTCAATCTATTTTTAGTGTGGCTTCTACTGCCTCTATTATTCATATTTACCTAGAATATGTGACGTTTGTTGCTGATGCACGGTCGCCGAAACATGTGTATTAAAAAAAAAATACACGATTCAATAGTGATCGGACCATATTTTTCTTTCTTCGTTTCTGTTCACAGTTTGTCGGCGAAAAAACGAAGAAAGAAAAAGAAGTGTAAAGTGTTTATTCTATATATCGTCGTGTTCTTTTTCGTTCGGTCATCAATGATAAAAAGAAAAAAAGAATGAGAACTAAAACGCAAAGCATATATGGTATATCGAATAGAGGTTACATCAGTCAGTGAAATAGTCATTTCGTTAGACAAAATTGATAAATTTACAACTTCGACAAAAATTTTGTCGAAATTACTTCAATTGAAATAAATATCACTTCATGAAACAATGTATAAAATTACAGGTAAATTTTCATTTTAAAAACATTTATATAATTTCTTACGAATTTACATACAGGAAATTATCAAGAAAAATCAAACATTACTTTTTGTTCATAATTTAAACGATTATAGAACTATTTTAGTAAAGTCTGGAACTAATTAAAGAGACTTTTAGAATGCTATACTCTAATTTAAACAATACTTTTACTTGATATTAATAAGAAAAATGCTACATATAAAAACTAATGAAACGCTTATCTGTGTCAGACTCACATTGAGTCAAAGAAAGACTTCACTTAATTGGATTTATGAATAGTATGTTTCAATATTATCTATGTATCAGACAAATATCATAAAAAAGTAGTAAGTAGGTAAAGCAATAAGAGTAATTTGTGACTTTGGAACACAATCAGCAACATGTTTTAAGAATTTTTTTTTTAGATTTGCTGTTTTTATTGTAACACTGGAATCTATCTTTTTCCACCTATAACATATTTTGACTACACTACAAGAAGACGACAGTCGGAAGTACGGATTCTGCATCCTGACCTAGGTTTTTTCATCATAATCTTGCTTTCGTTTTTATGTGCAACTAGGCGTTTCATTTATCTTCATTTTTAGTCGTGTTTTTTATGTCGAAGAAAAGAATCGAGATTAAAAGTAAAAAATGGAAAACATCCTGAAATATACAATACATTATCGTGTACGTTGTTCTCTTTCTATGCCAAAGCACTGTTTAAATCAGAGCATTATATTCTAGAAGCAGTCATCCTATTCCGCAATGTTGAACATTGCGGAATCAGTTCCGTCAATTCCGAGAACTAAGCCCAGACGGAATTTCTCCCAAATTTTAAGCAATTTCGTCTGTACTCAATTCCCGGAATTTCGGTTCGGAATTGGACGGAATTCCCGGAATTCCAATTAATTCCGTTTCAATCGAATTTCGGGAATTGAGGAAATTGCCGGAACTCGATCAATGTTGATTAGGCCTGTGCTATAGCATGCTGATCGAGTTTTCGGAATTGATTCCGGGTGTGGAACTGATTGCGTAATGTTCAACATCGCGGAATAGGATGTATTCTCTATTCTAGAGATTTCTTTGATTAGTTTGGTCATTTAAAATATGAACAAAAAGTAGTGTTTGATTTTTCTCGGTAATTTCTTCTATGTATCTTCGTAAGAAATTATATAAATATTTTTAAAATGAAAAATTCTCTATACTTTTACACATTGTTATTATTAACTAATAATAATTTGATATTTAGTTTAATAGAAGTAACTTCGATACAGCACATATATGCGTGCTTCATGTTGAATTTTTGTCTGATTTCTAATGTAAAATTGATTTTAAGTCAATGTTTCTGTCTGACTATCATAGTTAAAAAACAAAATAAAGAAAAATATGTAGACACATCGCAAGCAACAATTCAAAAATAGTCATTTAATGATCTTTCTCAAAAATCATACTTTACCTTCTGATAATTACTTACGACATGATTGCTTTTTTATTTTCATTTGAGACAGTCTAAGCGAGAAATGTGATTAAGATATAAAATGTTTTTCATTTTTTAGATGAAAAAAAAATAAAGAGAACTGTTTTAATCATTCACAAAAATATTGTTCTATATCTTTGACATACCTTACTCGAAGTCGTTAATATATATAGTTATGATTTTACATTGTATGTTGAAAATCTTTGTATTTAATGTTGAATGCGTTAATAAGGAGTAATAAAGTTTAATATCGCAATGTTATTGTTTTATCTGTTTTTGGTTTGAATATGATCATTAGTATTGCATAATCGTGAACATAATTGATCTATATTGAATACTCATTGTTAAAATGACATACGGTTAGACGATTTTTCGAAAGTATGTCAAGTAATATCGTCAAAAATTTGGAGACGCAATTATTAATGACGTATGTTGAAAACTAAAAATCATGCTTATGAATTATTCATTCTCGCAATTATTATCGCATCTAGCTGTATTAATCGGTCAGTGCGAATATCATGACTTCAAAAAATACTTGAAGACGAATTGTAGTAAACAGAAGTGGGCGGTAGTTTATAAGTAAACACAATTATTCAGTTGAAGAACAAAAGTAATAACTGATAAATATTAAAAGCTGGTCAAGAACGAAGTATAATGACATCATTAAGAAAAACTGAAACACACAATATAGATGATGATGACCGATTGATCAGAATAGAAATTAAATTATTATTAAATATAATCTTTATCGATATGTATATATATATTTGCATACAAAACATTAAAATTAACACAATATACTTCGAATACATTAATTTTTATCAATCAAAACTATTCATATGTAGAGCATGACAAATTCTAGGCGTATGATATCGATTCAATAAATTAGATACTTTCTCTAATTTTCCAGTTGAGGCCCATACAAAATTATTAGCGCATAAAAATGAAGAAAAAACTTCGAACAGTGTGAAATCAAATAAATTAAGAAAAAAATCATCATTTTAAGGTATTTTTGTTCTTTACAAAGGTAGACATTTTATCGTATCCAAGTACGTATGTCACTTCCCTTTTCACATACTACTATTGAGAAAAGAAAAAACCCAACTTGATTAACTATTCAATTTTGATAAAAAAAAAATAGTGCCCTTGAATTGATTCTCGTTACAGTATCGATGCTTAGCAACAGCGAGTCAAATACTCTTCATTTCAAATAATAATGTTCGACTTCTACTGTAGAAACTGTTTTACTATGAAAGCTGATAATCAAGTTCATTGAACTGAAAAACTAGCATATCGAGAAAAACTTTCACAGAATAAGGATTAATTTGAACAGGTTCTTCCTCTAGTATAGTCTTCTTGCCAGTCGAAGTCAACAGGAGAGAAAGTTTTTCTACAAATCTATGTAAGAAAAAATTTTTGCTATTGCCTATGATAGAATACAACCTTGTAACGTATGAGTTACGAAAAAGGCATATGTATCAAATAAAGAACGAATTCAACATTTTTATAAACTTGATTTATTGGAATTGCTTTCTCGACACTAACTCGTAAGACTATCATGAAAATCGAAGCTCTACTGTTGGTTATTAATAACATGGATATTGTAGTAGAAAGCAGTAGCGAGCGATTCAAAATTTATCAACAACAATAACTATACAATATGATCAGTTCACTGATACTTTACGGTGTTTCAAATTGCTTAGTAAGAAAATTAGTATATATTAACAAATTAGATGTGAAGTATCTTTAACAAAATAATTCTAAGGAAACATTCGCCAAATCTTGTTTCTAATAAAACATACAGCTCAAAAAAAAAAACTAGATCATTAGCATTATATATATCTACAATAGCCAGTTACGACAAAAGTTACATTTTTCTGATATCTCGCTGAAGCTACACAAATGAATCAGAATTGAGATATGAGATTGACTGCTCAGCATCTACTAGTCACGAAAAATGAAAGATAGGTAAGTGGTTGATAACAGCATAGAGTAAAGAAATAATAACAGAGAGTTGTAGAAAAAAAAGCATGACAGATGCATGAAAAGAAAGAAGAGTGTCCTATGATTTATGTAAAACTTTAATACAGTTCATGAATCTTTTTCCAAAAGAGTTTCGTTGGCATGCTAGTGCACAGGTTTGTAAAATTTTGACTCTAATATCGTTGAATAATCATGAGTCGATCTTAGAACCTGAATTTCTCAAAACTTGCCATGTGAAATCATTTGAAATCGAATTAAAACTTTATCTTATATTCACTGTTTGTTTTTTTGGTAAATAAGATTTATCAATCTCACTTTGGATGCTACGAATTAACGACGAAATGAATAATAATAAAACTCTCATTTCTTTCTATATGATGCCGAAACTTTTCTTGATAAAAATGGAGAGATTTCACTGAAGTGTGAAACCTAGTTAAAGTGACAAACGAACATGGCTTCAATAAATTTTTATCATTATGCCACTTTGCTGCTACAAGAATACTTAAGTTTATTATTAACATTATTTGTACTATTGCTGTTACTCATTCGAGATAATTTTATTCTCATCGATAGCATAAGATGTACAACGAAATATTTATTTTTTTACAAAGCGAGCAGTTTTCGTCAAAGGACGTCCGACAAAATTACTATTTCGGTGACAGAGGTTATGGTCTCCATTTTACACAGCTTCTGAAAAGAGATACTTTGTAAATAAACATTCAGCTATTTAAAGCTTCTATAGCTATTTAACTCTTTTATAGCTATTTGACATGTGGCACTTTTGCAACACCATTGTAGCTATTCAATTTAACAAGTTCTTTAATTTATCCAGCTATTTAACAATTAGCGCTACTGAAGCATCATTATAGTAATTCAAAAGTTGCTAATCTTTATTGAAGGAAAGTGGATAGCTGCTAAATGATTTAAATAGCTGTTGATTTTTTGTCTTTGTATCTCTTCGCAGTTTTTCGTTTACTTATATAGTTAAAACAACTTTCATTTAAGAATCAGTTTTCAGCAAAAAAATTCAAACGACATTTTATTTCAGGTATTTAAAAACATTCAATGAAACGCACTCTTTGTCAAATAATTTTTCTAATAAATCTGATTAAGACATATATTGACTTCGAATATTGCATAAATAATGACCTTAATTTATTAAATAATACATTGGAGCTACTTGTTGTCTCAAATTACTTCATTACGTACTAAATTATTTTTATAAAGCATCCATGTTGAAAATGAAACTTATCTTGATATTGCTCTACGACGATTTCTTGTTTTAGAGGCGTAACTTTCAATGATCTTATTGAGTAAATCTGAAAGTCTTTCTATTTTCTTTCACTCTGAATATGTGTACGAAAACGTCATAGGTCACACAAGTCAAAGCTACTCGACATGTAAGCGTATTTCTTTATTCTTTACACTATAAATGTGTCATATAAATCCTAAATAATTACCGATCAATATTTAATTAAAACTATTGAATTCTTTGTTGTTTTTTTAGTCCTAGATTAACTTCACAAAAGATATCATATCATTTTGTTCATGCTAATCCTACTGTTTTGTTTGAGAATAATATTACTCTAAGAAATTTTATTATAACTCTGATAAACTGTTCTCTACTAGAACAAAATAAATATGATATGCTAAACAACATAACAAACAAATAAAAAGGAATAATCAAGGTCTAAATCTAGAAATGTCTAATCTACGAAATATTCTAAGAGTAAATGGTGAGATCTGCTTCTAATAGCTTTCAATATACTTTGAATAATACTGAAAGTTTTTAACTAGTGTATTACATGGAGTTACAGCTTCTCAAAACACTCCGTATCAGAGCCTTACGTTAGACTCCGAAACCTAACTCCGATTTCGTTGGGGTCGGATTCGGTAAAAAATATTTTTTCGGAGTCAGAGTCGAAACCAACACAAATTAGCAATCTTCGAAAATTCACTTTCACCTTTTGCTTATATAGAACTCATTTTTGACAACAGTAACGTCCAGTAAACAAAAACTACCAATCCAGTGACTAAGTAAAATGACAGAGAGAAAAAAACCATTTAAATTAGATTGATCTTCACAAGTGATTATTGAGAGAAAAGAGTTAGCATCATTTCATTTCTCCACTTGCATCACTAGATGTATTTTCGTCAACTTCAGACAATCTGAAATTGTACAATATCGCCTTACATATAGGATTTCCTAAATTTATGGAGAAAATATTTGAAAACAGAGTTTAAAAAAGCGTGACTCCACGTATATATAATAATGGCTTCAACAATTCATTATACAGACATACTTTCAAGTCTTCCCGAATAGTAATTAGCATAAAAAATCCAATTAGCGGCTTGAATAGAAAAATTGTTTTCACCAAGAACTGGATCGAAATAAAATATTCACCGTGTTCCAAAAATTTCAGGATCGCTTGAAAACCCACCCAAGACTTAGGTTATCAGCATGCAGAACCAGAGTTAGGTTCTTTTGGATTACACGCAGCGACAGAGTAATTAATTCTCCACAAAACTAGATGTCTCCGAACTTTCTATAACATTTTTCACACGAACTACATCAATATTGAGACACGCTCAAACATAGGTTTTTCCCTATTTTCTAACGAAAACCTGGACAAAAAGGACTTTGGTGCTTTTCTAAAAATTGATGTAATTCCATCAAAGAAATGTCATGGAAAGCTAGAATACATGTTATTGTTTAGAGAATTAATTTCTCTGCCGTTACATGCAATCCCAAGACTATTAACGCGGGCTCTGGGCGCTGAAAAAGTAAATCTCAAATATTCTAAAGATCCTGGGATTCAGGAATACTGAAAAGATCTTATTTTCCTCAAATCATTGTTCCAAATAGTTTACTATAATCAAGCCACTTTTTGGATTCTTTATGCAAGTTACCATTACGAAAAAAATCGAAAATAAGTTTGTATGGTTAATTTTTTAAGGCACTGTAAATGCCAGTGAAAAGTAATCTTCGGAGGCAGAGTTTTGAAATATTTCTCAGCAGCTGTAGTCAAAAAAATTTGCCTCGCATGGTTATACTCAACATAGACAGACAGCTACCATCTGTTTGAACAGATATCAAGACTTATCAAGGAGTCCATAATATGTTTAAAAAGTACTATCTAATAAATGACTGACCATCGTGAAGATATTTATATCAAAATACTTTCATTTTTCTCTCTTTTTCCCAACCTCCCCCCCCCCCTCGCCCTGCTCGAAAACGGAAAATAACGTTAAATCAAATTTTGACTCTCATTTTAGTAACGATGAATATTTGTCCAGTAATGATCAAATAATTAAATACACCTTCGTGTGAAATGATATGGTGCCGATTGAGCGAAAGCTATAATAGCGAAAAGCATTTTAAGCGAAAATAAAAACTGCGAAAGGCAAAGTAGCGAAAACTCGAAGTTTTTTATTAGTAAAAACAGTAGTTCTAGAAATTAGAGAAATTTTTTCTTAATAAGACTCAATTGTGTATGTTTGAGGACACATCATCATGCTAGTGTGTGTGTGTATATGGTAGCCCTTGCTCGTTCTACTCTTCTCGACATGGTAATCTATTATATTCTTTTATATATATATATATAATCGTCCGTAAGTGATGTTACATAGTTCACTGATATATACAACATTCATTTAGTCCATTTTACCAACCAGCAATGACTGACTCGACAATACTCTCTTTTACCACTTCAACTCGAGGTAAACTACTGCTGATTTATTCAGGATATGTTTATCGACTAAGGTGTATGAGAGGTATGAGTTTTATCCTTATTCACACACCCACACGCACGCACGCACACACACTCTAACCCACACCCACACCGAGCCACAGCAACAGCGTCGATGTGAAGTTAGTACGATGCAGAGCTACCACGACGGATATGGATTAGTTTGGAATCCTTGACAGTAGGATGCAGCAGCATAGGACTGACTTGCGGGTGTACCGTGTGTCCTTCCGAGCCCTCTCATGCTGGTCCTATGCCTGTGGATCCCACTGCTGTCGATTCCAAACTTGCTTAAATCCGCCGTGGTAGCTCCATGTCATGCTAGCTTCATCTCGATAGCCACAGTCGCACCTTTTTATATCATTTGATCCTCATGTATTGTATTTCTTTTCTTAAATTTAATAACATGTTACTTATCATTTAATTAAACTGAAGACTTCGCTATTTACACTTCGCTGTTTTACTCTTCTCAATTCGTACAAAACAAATTTTCGCTGAAAAACTTTTCGTTAAAACATCTTTCGCTGATTCGACACCATACCTGTGAAATAGCTATTTATGAAAATATTGGAAAACTTTTAATCTTAAATGAATAGCGCATAACTATTAAAATACCAATTTAAGTTCTAAATATCTAGTGAAGTTGCAAATAGCTATGCAAAAATTTAAATAGTTATGGAAAGATTCAATAGCTATAGAAAACATTAAATACCTATAGAAGCTTTAAAAAGCTATGGAGATATTTAAAGCTGTACAGAACATTAAATAGCTGCAGTAAGATTAAATAGCTTTCAAAGAAAAAATAGCCATAGAGAACATTAAATAGCTATCGAAAGATTTAATTAGCTATGGAGACATTTAAATAGCTATAGACGCTTGAAAGCTATAAAAAATATGAAATAGCTATGGTAAGATTAAATAGCTATAGGATACATTGAATACCTCTAGAAGCTTAAAAAAGCTATGGAAGCTTTAAATAGCTGTGAAAAGATTAAATAGCTATAGGATGCATTGAATACCTACAGAAGTTTTAGAAACCTATGGAAGCTTTAAATAGCTATCAGAGAGTTAGAATGGACTTGCACTATGGCAAGGAACTAAAACTAGGGTTTTCCGGAAAAAAACGCTGTAAGCTTCTTATAAATTGCTATCTCTGAATATATGCTTTCTTATTGTGAGTGCTACATTAATAATGAAAATGTCAGGTTAATCGATTTTCTTCGCTTCCGGCACAAGACACTTATTATAACTTTCCAAAAAACCTGAATGAGTGTTTGAAACTGAAATGGCTTTCGAGAAATATGAGCAAAGCAAAATCCACAAGGTGCATCAACTGACCATTTGAACTGCATAAAATTACTTATACTTATCTATTGTTTTTGATGATGTTCATGATAGTCATTATATTCGATATCCCTATCATATGATGCCTGAGTGAATAGTCTATATATAACTTGGAAATTACATGACTTTCCTGAAAACCAGTAGAAAATATCCTGCCTGTTCGATATCCAGAGCAGATAAAAAGAATGAATAGACGAAAATGTTCTTTCCTTAAAGTGACAAGTTAAACACACTAACAAGGTTTCTCAAAAATCATTCATTTACTTACTACTGTTGAAAAAAGCCATTCGTTTGACGCCACAAGTTTGTCGAGTAGATGAAGAAAGAACGAGCAACCCCAAGAGAGCTTGGAAACTTCCAAGTTAATAATGAAAGGAGAGATGATTCACAGATGAGAAGCAAAAAAACACATCACGTCATTCGACATTACTTGAAAAAGAGAAAGGCAAGATATCAACTGCGAACAACCTTCAACTTTAATATTTTAAATATGAAAAAACAAAAATATATGGATGGGTTTTCTTCAAGCCATCAATTCCAAGTGTTTTGACTGTAAAAACATAATGTCGAGAAAAGAAAAGAAAATGGCAAGCACATCGCTGTGGTCATTGATAACGTTGTCAGTCATGTGTGTTAAAGAAATCTGAGAGTAAGTAGGAAGAAAAAAACAAACATTTTCCATATTTACTGATAGAATAAAAAGAACACGTGGTGAAAAATATAATTAAGATTTAACCCGTTGACTTGATCAAGTTCGTAACCGATAAATATTAATATCGGATTCTTTTTTCTAAGCATATAATTAGTCGTTTTTACTGCAAAGGTAAGTAGTTCACTGACTACAACCGTGAATGTTTGTATTATGTTTCTATTGATTAATGGAAGAATATATATGCTATTTTTATCGATACTGTTTGATAATTAACAAAAAATTTCATGCTAAATTGTTTTCTTCATCAAATTCATATATTTAGTAACTGCCTGCCTTCTTTATGTCAACATTTAAACAGTCGAAATTTTGGTGAAATATAATTATTAATTTTTCGATCCGTTTTAGTTTTGAAATTAAATTTACAAACAAATAAATATATTTACCTTTCTAAACCCAAAAGAGTTAATTATACAATGTGATCTGATCAAATTCTAGCAGAATCCTGTAAGAATATTGTCGAAAGTGAGTGATGGAATTATATTCGTATCTCTAGTGTTAAAACCTAATCAGATTCTATTATCAAAAGCAGTTTTGATCCCAGCATTGAACTAGAATCAAAACCGAGCGTCACGATCCGATATGATCTTACAGAATACGATCATTTTAAAGTAATGCAATACATGAGCACTAACGATGGCTTCAAACTGAAACTATAGTATCGATCAAATTACTAACCAGAGAACCATTCAAACTGTTTACCCGCCGTTTGAGCTTATATCGAACCTACAACAGCGCCCTAGTGAGATTAAAAAAGGTCTAAAGGAATTTATTTCCATAGAATTTTGGAGACGCGTTACGATCATTTTTATTGAATTTCCTAGCCAACTTCAGGTATATACTGAAAAAATTACTAATCAAATTTCGCCCATGTATAGACCGAATGACACACAAAATATTCTGAAAACCTCAGTTAAAAGTAATGCTGTTTTGTTGATATATCGAAATTTCAAAACAATTTATTTGCTACAGGCGTAATAGAAAAAACGAGTTTACTTAAAAACTCAATATCTTGACAAAAAAAATCATTCTTTTTTGGCTGAACCTTTCAGAATATTCTATGGATCATTAGGCCTATCAATGAGTAAAACTTCTGGTCGAAATTTCCTTAGTTGATTTTGGAGTAAAGATCTGAAAATCAGTTGAAATTCCAGTAAAATGATCATTACTCGATCTCGAAGATCTATGTGGAAGAAGCACTTTCAACTTTTACTAATTGCTGAACAAAGTCACAGCTGAATGCTTTCAAAATAATTGCTAGATCTTGTTGAATGACCGGCACATATAGATCATGTGATCAGTTAATGATACGATCGATAAAATTTCAATTAAATTTGACTACCTAGATTGAATAAACAACGTGAAAAATTTTAGTAGTGATTAGAGTTTTGAGTTTTTAGACCGCAAAAAAAATATCGATAAAACTTTATAGGATTTCGTTCGTTTTGAGACATAAGTCTTCTATGAATTAAAAGCCAAACTCAGAAGTTTTTTTTACAAACAAAGCAGTGCAAGAAAAATATAATCTAAAGTTAGATGTACATTAAATCTTAAATTTTCGAGCATCAGTATGTATGGTCATCATCAACAGAGATCGTATGACGATTCAATTAGAATTAAAATTATGATAGGATTAGTATTTTATTTACGGTTATTCATCGTTTCGTTTTTTGTATTTTTTTCTTGTCATTCCTATTGATGATTATTGCGCACAGTAAAGACCGAAAACTTCAGATTCAATGTAAAACAAAATTGATATTGCTTTTCTTTCATTTTTATGCTTGTTACTTATACTCAAGCATTCAGTTTCATGCTTTCTAAGAACAAATAGAACATTCGGATTTGTGACTCCGACGATTATATGAATATACTGCATACAAGGAAGAATTGTTAACCGTTAAAGTAGATACACTTACCGAGCCATTCCCTTTAGATAATACGTCAGTCATGGCAAAACAGTTCTCTGCGGATTTGCAAAGTTATCATTGAATATCAATATTCACTTGCTGATGTGAAAGTGGAATCTTACTTGAAAGATTATTTAACTACAATCTTTAGTTTCAGTTGGAACAATTTTTCTCTCATAGACCCGATCCCGATAAATTTCCAAATTTTAGTTTTTTATCGGCATTTTTTTCTTCTAGTTGTTCATTATGAAAAGATACAATTGATAAGTTTGAATCAATTTAATCTGTGACAATTATTGACTTTGTTTCAAGTGTGAAGGAAACAGGAGAATATTTCATACACAAAAGTTTTTTGTTCGCGGAGAAAACAAAAATACATCTGCACATACATTCACATAACTCTAGTGGAGAAAGAAAAAATGTCATCATATACGTTCGATTTCTTACGGAACATCACAAGAGACAAAAAAAAAACAGTTGGAAATAATGAGATTATGCATATTCAAAAAAAAACACAATAATGACTAAATAGTTTTCATTGAGATTATTATTGCTAATATGAAGATGATTATTCCAAAGTAGTAAGAGGTCCTTCAAGAAATAATTGATGAACATTTAAAAATGCTGATAACTTCAATATCATGTTATGTACTTGAACATTTTCAAGAAGATCATTTCATAATTGTGGTTGAGAAGCTGGATAAAAATCGAAGCCACAAAAGTTTATTAAAGAATTCCATTACGATATTTTCTCTTCTCTGTTAAAAAATCTTTATTTGTTAGATCAAGTTAATTAATTTCGGCTCTGCTCTAATCGTAACTTTTATTATTCATAATTCAAACAAATGAATAATGGGAAGATAACCATTGCAATACATTATTAGTCGTAGCCCTCACAACAGATAAGAGATTTCTTTTGGATTATCAAACTAACAAGCCACAAAAATATTTGACTATGTTGATATCATATTTAACAACAGCAAGAACTGTCAATTTTTTCTCAAGTTAGTAATAGTCAATCAATAATCCAGAAATCTGAAATTTCTGTCTGGATGATTTAATTTCTATAAGTTCAGCTTGGTCCATTGAGTCCGAAGTTCGTTGTGACTGTAACTATGTAGGCATCATTTTACATATTTGGTTGAATTTGGTACCATTCCTTCCTTTACGAATAATGATTTCAATAAAAAGTTCATAGATTTGTTTTGAACGACGACGAATTTGCAATTGTGAGTGCAAATAGTTTCTGTAACACATTTTCGTTATAAAATAGAACAAAAAATTGTCAAAATATTGAAAAGGAATGATGGCAACAGCATGGGTATTATGTTACTCCGTATAACATCTAACGACTCCGCTGAATGATTGATTGAATTCCAAGTTTAGTCTGAACTGTAATTACAAAATCTAGGTCATATGACTATAATTGCTGCAAAGTGGAATTGGTTTTTCTTCCATTCGCTATACAGTGAAATCTAATATTGTTTCCTAGCGGAATAGAAATTTTATTATAGACAAAATAAGGGACGAATAGATCTGCCGTGTTGGGTATGTAGATGTGAAAGAAAACAACATCCACACCTAAAACTACACTAGAAAAAAATACTGTTCATTGTAAAATATGTTCGATCGAGATTTGACTTGTAGGGGATCACAGGATAAAATTTTAGTGGTGAATGACTGAGAAAGTATAGTGAAGTTTTCATTAGAAATATTTCAAGATGAAAAATATGCTTTCTAGTGTAGTTTTGTCATGGTGATTCCGAATATGAGATTTCTTTTTAATATAAATCAATTATTGTCTATCAAAACCTCGAAATATTCTTGGCTTTTTGCTATTTTGTATGGAGCTACCCATTCTCTAAAGATATCGGCCTTTTTTGGTAATGCTAAATGTATCAAAGGCCTGATTTAGTAATTTTATATCACCATACTATCCACAACAAAAAAATATTAACCAGTCAAGGATGTAGAATCTATGGAAAATAGACCAGCATTTTCACACATATCTTATCGATGATAGAAAAAAAGATGATTTTTAATCAAAACTGCTTGACTTTTCTCAAGGGCCATAATTGTGAGATATCCTAGATAGTAGAACTTGATGTGCTTCATCACTGATAGAAATATCAGAGCGACTGCTTACTACCAGATAAAATGCGATTGACCGACATTTTGGTAACAAAATACAGAAAAACAGACTTTTTTGGTAGTACTTTGGAGGGTATAGGTGTGGGCATCGAAGTCTTCTCTTGACTCCCACCCACACATTGGCACTCATACCCACCCAAAAACTCTGTGATAGATTTTTCGAAAATTAAGAAGACATTACAATAACAGAACATGTTCCTAAATATCAATTCAGAAGCTTCAATTAAAATGTAACAAAACAGAGAAAGTTGATATTTGATTTTCTATATATTAACTTTGAAAGAAAAAAGGAAATAAACAGGCTATTCGTGATCAATGCAAATATATTTTCGATCAACATCACCTTAGAAAAATTTCTTGACAAACAATCAAACAACAATTAAGAATAGTAGCATCAATGAAAATGGTTTTAAGATCGCCTTAAATGAGAAAAAGGGAATATTTTCTTTATTTTAAATATCTTGTTTCAGTCTTCGATCGAATCAATATGAATTTCTAGATTTATTACAGTTTTTTGAATTTATGGACATTTTTAATGAATCTAGAAAATTAAGTTAGACGAAGAACAGATTTGATCAATGGATGGAACTGATCTGAATTGAATTGATCTAAAATAATACTTTCCATTTCCGACATTAATAATTGATAACGAAGAAACTGAAAAACAATAAATTGTATAGCATGTATTGCATCTTTTTCTTTATAAATAACATTTAAATATTTCCATAATAATGTTATAAAGAAATGTTGATGTTGAATTATTAAATTTTTATCAATAAGTTGAATTGATAATTGATTATAAGGTAATCTCGATAAATTAATTATAAACATAAAAGCAACAAGTACTATTTTTAATACCATTGGATATTGAATAAAATAATCAAGTGAATGACGTGTTTTTGACATTTGTTGATGAAAATCAGGACTTATCCATTTACTCATATATAAACCAATTTTTGGACTTTCTACAAAATTATCTTTTAATACATGATGAATATGAATTAAATGTGTTATATTGCATTTTATTAATATTATTTGATCTTCTAGATTTATTTGTTTAAAATGTGGAATTTTTTTATAAAATTGGATCAAGCTTCTAAACATTTGTTGTTCATCATTGAGAAAATCTTTTAATGTTGAATCGACTAATGAATAATTATTTATACGAATTGTATCACAATCTAATGTTGATGTATCATATGCATCTTTTATATTATTAATTAATGACCAATCATTCAATGTTAATTTTGAAGAATAATTATCTGTATTCATGTTAAATATCTATGATGAAGAAAAACAAACAGAAATTATTTAATTAATACTATTATTTCTCCAAAAAAAATCAGCTTATGAAATTCTCAATAGACTTTAAAACAAACATATTTCATCGTACTAATTCATATATGATGTAGCAAAAAAAGAACAATTTGTAAAGACCAATAATAATGTAAGTCACATTTCGCACAGAAATTCAAAGACAAATTTGTCTATTATGATCTTATTTGTTTTTATTTAATAAAATAAATGCGAAAATCTAGGATTTAAATCCGAGTGTTATGTGTACTGCGAAAAGTGAAGAGATATATTCACTGTTTTCTATCAACTGAACCATATTTAGCCTATTTGCTTTTTGCATGCAGTTTTTCTGCATTTTGAGACAATTTTCATGGGATGTTTTGTTAGAAAGCTACGATTTGGTTCAAAACTAATATCAGATTCGGAATCAGCGTTAAAAACTGAGTAGATTTATATATGTTGTGAATAATGCT
>CAJNSZ010001794.1:0-12755 GCA_905329745.1 Rotaria sp. Silwood2
CGACACCTTTAGAGTATTTCGTATTTTTCGGTCGAAAAGGAGTTTTTGTTAGGGCTAAAAAGTAGATATTCGTAATCAGCAGCTAAAACTCTATCAAATGATGTAAAAAAACCAAAAAAAAAAATTTCACTCGAAATTCGCTTTGAGGGCACCTTATAAAGGACAGCATTTTCGAGATGCCTGTTAAAGATCTGATTTAACAGAAAACAAGGATCAACAACGAAAATAAAATGATTTCAAAGGAGACTCTATGTAATGCTTTTTTCAAATATTTGAAAACAGTGAACTTTTGCATCTCAGTTCAGTATGATTATGTTCAACAGCGGGCGCAAATGAAGTTATACGAAACAAAACTTTAAGATACATCAGATAGCTTGACAGAAAGCGTAGGTGAGCTGGCTGAAGTAGCGCTTTTTCTCTTGACGTTAACTCTCTATAAAAATGATACATTTCAATAAAAAAAGAGGCACTTACCGCCTATACATAGTATTCTTAATGTATGGAGACTCGCCTGATGCTTGATCGATGAACCATTCAAGTAATCAATTAAAAAATCAATCGATGATGGAACAAACATGGCAATAGTAATTTGTTGATTTTCAATAAGATAGCAAATATAATTTAAATCAAGATTACCATTTGGAACTAGCATAATGATTGTGCCACCGAAATACATAGTACCGATTATTTCTTGAATATGGATATCAAAAGAACATGGAGCCATTTGCAAAACGATCGAACGAGAACCCATAATTTCCAATTGAAATATAGAATTCAAACAGGAAACAACATTTCGGTGACGAATTCGGACCTAAATAGAATAGAAAAATTCAATTTAAAAAAAACTACAACGGTCAGCATCGTGTACTATTATTTTGTTTTAAGGTACGCTTCTCTGTTGAGACGCCTACTTCACTCTTTCGATTCTCAAGTGTTTATTTTCTCACTAGCCTCATTTTTAGATTGATAATCATCATCACTTCTTTGACCGTTTTCTAATATGAAAACATTATATTTCATACTCATCTGTATCTTCTCTTAGCTTTGCACTTCAAAGAGCTTCCATGAGTTCATCAATCAATGTACTAGGGACTCAATCGAAAAATGCTTTAAACAACTTGAGTCACTTATCTTACGAGAGAATTTCGCCATCTGATTACGAACTTTTGACTCCAAATTTTGGCTATAAGTAAGTTCCAATGAGACTAAAAAAATCCCAAAACGATACATGCCCAAGAGCTACTGAACCAGAGTTATAGCCATTTTACTGCAGTAAAATGGCTATAACTCTGGTTCAAAAGTTCTTGGACATGTATCGTTTTGAGATTTTTTTTAGTCTCATTGGAACTTACTTATAGCCAAAATTTGGAGTCAAAAGCTCGTAATCAGTTGGAGAACCTCACTTCTTAGTATCGAATCCATCAAAAGTTTTTGCCCAATAAGCTTAGAGATATGGCATCAAAAACTGAATAAATTGGTTATTTAGATATTCTATTGCATGCACCGACCCAAACAAGGATTTAAGAAAGATCGATTTTGGTGTTGTATTCACTGTCGTGCAATCTTTTTAAAAGATCTCAAGCTGCATTTTACTAACGTTGTATAGCTTTTTCTCGTCTACAAAATAGTTGGAAAGAATTTGAAAAAATTTTACATTTGAGGCTAAAAGTGACGTACAGTGGTGGTTAATAAGAGAATACCAGCCCACAAATAGAACAAATCATTTTTCAATAGCTCGTTTTCATCAAAACTTTCTATACGTCAGGAATCAGGGCACCATATGAATAAAATGACAAGGATAATTTGTCTGAAAAACGAAATTTATTTCGATCTACCAGACACAGTCGAAAACCTCCGGTTTACTGCGATTCTTCTGCTTGATTTTTTTTTCATATCTCACTACATCAACATTTTTTAACTCTTCTAAATATGTCAGATTTCAGTAGAAGTCGATGCTTTAAAGATAGATAATACCACTTTAATACAAAACAATAATATAAAATTTCTATTAAAAGAGTAAAACGTGACCAACCTCTGTTTTTTATGAAAAATAGACGACATGACTCATTTCATCTGATAGAACCTCCAATGGTGTTCACAGCTATCTAATCAAAATTGAAAATTAATTGGAATCTTGCAGTATAAAATGGACTTTTTAGTCAACCTATGTTTGGCCTCTGAAGAGTATATGGCCCTAAATTCACATGAAAATGGCTTTTAGAAGCCGAAAGTAAATTGTACAGACTTGGAATTTTGTGTTCTACTAAAAACACAGTAAACATCAACTTAATATACTTTCGTGTTTCTTTGAGAATGCCAAAATAATTATAATGAATATTTTTGTCAAAATCTTGTTTGCTAAAAAATTTGTTAAGATCTTGCTAAAGGTGCTTAAAGGTACTGAACACGAAACTTTCTTGTTTTTTTTCCATCGAAGATCTTACTTCACAAGCAAGCTCATAGTCGAAAAATATTCACTACAAGTAATGTAAGGAATATTTTATGCGGGATGTTCGATCCTTTTTTTTAACGAAAAATGTTTTCAACATCTATATTAGTGACGATACCTACTGGATATGAAAACGTTCTTACCCGAATGTCAAAAGTAAGTGTTAAATTCTAACGATAGAAATTCTAGTTAAAGCTTTTTATGGACTCTTTCTTAACTACGTAAAAATATTTTCGTCAAAGAAATTTACTCACAGCTTTGGGAGCACCAGTTGAGCCACTTGTAAATATTATATAAGAAATATCATTAATATCTATTGATACGTTTGAAAGTAAACGGAAATCATCATCGCCAATCAATGATCTCCATTTTTGTTGATTTTCAATGTCAACTGTATAGAAATCATTTTCAGAAGCAAAAAAAATTGCTTTTGTTTGATCGTGAACAAGTACAACGGTTGAATGGACCTGATGAATCAGAGATAAAAGTCGCTCTCTGGGGTCACTTGGACTCAGAGGACAATATATCGCACCACACATCATAATCGAAATCATGCCAATTACCATTTCGATCGATCGTTCAACACATTGACAAACAATTTGCTGTGGTTGAACTTGATAATTTTCGATCAAATGCAACGAAAGCTGTTGTGTGTAATGAAGTAGCTCAAAATATGTTAATGATTGTACGCCAAGTACGACGGCCAGTTTTTGCCCATTCCCATTGACAATCGTTTCACTAATATTTTGATGAATACATTTGTTTTCATTTGAGGAATGAACCATTTTTTTAAAGTTTTGTGCTTTGTGAAATTACGTTTTCTGGAAAAAAGTCAGAAATAAAATGTTTAGTTCTACTTAATACATGCATCAGAAAGTTTTCAGGTTCGAGAATCCAAAAAGATCGAGGGACAGTATTATCGCGTTCAATTTATTAAATGGCCGTACATATGTCACTATTCTTTGTTCAAAGTATTCACTGACATGCATAAATCCTTTTGTTGCGTTTAGATTTTTCAATGACTGATACTGTTATCGTTTAAATGTGATTGAGGAATTTCTCAAAGCACTCGTAAATGTTTGCACATGTTATTGCTCGCTTCTTCGCAATCATTATCAAAGCATTTCAGACAGAGCCTGCAACAAGACCACTCAACTATATCCAAGCGGGTCTGATATTTTTTTAAAATTCTTTCATTTAGATAATTCAGATAAAAGGTTGAATGAAATCATGCTCAAATCAAAAATATTAAAGGTATTCGATCTCACCTATAAAAAATATGAGGTGGAACAAGAATTTTGAGCGCATTTGAGCCACAAAAACGGTTTTTCGCACTATTTTTACCTTTTCTTTCAAATGATTGATCGCTAGAAACAAGCAACATTTCAAAAAATAGAGTAAGTTCTAGGATACATAATCATTCTAATTGGCTGTTAGATAAAACTTCTTTCTGGACGGTGCTGATCTTGTGTTGCGTTCCGTGGTCATAAGAAAGACCAGTGCCATTTACTTTTGTTAATTCTAATGTCTTACATGTAGTCTTTTTTCGCCAGGCTTCTTACTTACAAATAACTGAGAAGAGTGGGAAGAAAATACTATACAATAACTTTGCAATATTTAGTAACAATAAAAGTTTGGAGTTTTTATCTGTGAAAACATTTAAAATATTTAGAGAGAGCTCTATTGTAGGAAGTCTGCTAATATGACTTTCTTTCTAAAAAAAACCTACAATTCAAAGGAAGTTGAGGTTCTAATGATCTTGCTTCCCTAATTATTGCTAAACTCAAATAATCGAAAAATCTTTGATGAGATTAAAATGCTAAATCGAATTCTTATACTTTTCTCAAATGAAATCACACAATAATAATTGCAGTAAAATCTTCCATATTTCACATCTCCATATAGCAGACACTATTCGCAGCCCTTCATGTAGGAAAACCTATCTATGGTAGGCAATAGTAAGGAGTTTGAAGATTATTTCGCGAAGACTGATTTGAAATATAGTGTGACGAATTATCCATTGATGTGGCCTAAAACTATTTTTTTCAAAGTTGATAGTTATAACTCATAATTTTTTTACTAAAAGTTGAATTAATTATAACTCGGATAGTTTTAACTGCAACAGTAAATTTTTCTTTACCATTCAGACTTACAAGTGATAGAAAGAATATATGTTTGTTCAACTAATTATAGCGAAATATCTTGTGATGAATGGTTTTTGGCAGGTCTCATTTACATAAAAACCTTTCTATAGTGGCAGTATTGACACATTTGACGACTATTGTATGATTTGTATGATCAGACACGACGGAAATGTTTCATTTTTTTATATTTGTTAAAAGCCTAAATTGAGCAACATCTCATATTCGAATTTCAATTGTAATTGCATGACATTCTTTTAACTTAAAAGGTGGGAAAAAGAGTGCTGATAAATATAATTTATTTACCAATCATCAATTTTAACGTCCAACGCGAAAAGATGAATAGGAAGAAGTAAAAACACTGTAAAGTAGAAAATAAATTTTGGAGAATAGGAATCGATATTCTAGAAAAGTTTATATGAAATGGTAGATATGAATTTCTTCTTTCTTGAAAATATGATGATATTCAAGAAAATAAAAATTCAAATTTTGATATTCTAATCAGAAAATGACATATGAACTCATATGAACTATCCTGGAAAATCGTGTTTGAATCCACAGTCGGAACATTCTCTAGGAAATAAGAAAAAATATGTTCGAACTTTTCTTTTTCAAAAGCAATATTTTTCTTTTATGTATAACTAGAAGATCTACAGTTTTATCAATGTTTATAGATCATAATAAGTTAGCTACAAACGAAGTATATAAAACAAACTTGCGTAATGTCTTATGTTGTAGAAACATCAGACAGAATTGAAAAAACCTATTTGATCAGACGTTTTATGAAAAGATGGTCGTAAATAGAGAAAAAAGTGCTTACAAAAACGGAATCGATAATGTGAACTACTAGAAATATATCTTAAAAAATTAATTGCAGAAGAAATTAAACAAGTAACACTCGTCTGTATGACTCGCCTGACCTTCAACTGCATATTCGGCCCTTTCCATTTTTTCTTCCGATCTACAGTCTTCAACACAGCTAGTATCCGATGTTCCAAAAGGGTGGGTAGGTATGTGTACCCTGACATTGACGTCAATCTCATTGTGCATAATTGTATGCGGGCTCGGATGAACATTTTGCCACAAATGCATCCAATGAAATTGATACCCTCACATTGACACTCAACAATAAATCTAAGGAACCACACTATGACGACAATATCCATATGTACCCTAAAAAAGAAGCTTATATTCAGCTTTCTGAGAGGTAATGAAGCAAAGCCCATTCGCGACACTTTCGTGAAAACGCGCCATACTCCTTAAAGTTTCTACTATAAGTTCGTTCGCTGACTGACGCATCTGCCGACAATATTGTTTACTAGAGCGTCCGCTAGAAAAATAGGACTGGCTTGAACTTCTAGCTTACAATTAATTATATTATGTCTGGTCTATAATCGGACTGCCACACTTGGAAGAAGCTCCTACTCATATTAGCCATCAGACTAGATAGGTAATTTCAATATATCCATATACATTTCGACATTTGAATCAGTATCAACAAGCAATCATTCCACCAAGGAAACTCCCGTTTATTTCATTCAAATAGCATTCCGATAGAACGAATATAAATTCTATAAATAATGTTTTCTCTCAAATGTACTATTCAAATATCGCACACTTGCAGAAAAGGCGCTCTCACACTTCATTTCAAAATATTTCTCAGTTCTTAGCAACTGCTACTCCTTATTCAAACCCGTATGACCTAGACTCTTGATGTATATTTGATGAATACCAGCAGTTTGAAGCATTCCTTCAAGGAACTTTCTAGTGCAGCGGCTAGTCGTTCGTCAGCACTCCTTCGGAACGCCACTCATAACTAGCCGCTGCTATGTTTCGTTCTATTTCTCCACGGCCCCATCCTTTTTCATTCACACTTCATCTAATGCCAAGCTCGGCTTAATTCGAAAAACCATTAGATCTATAGCATGAGAATTCTTGACTGGAATTTCTAAACCAAAGCTTTGTTGTGAACTATTTCTGATTTCTTCAATTTCATTCTGCAGCTGAAAAATCAGAGTCTTAGCGAAATACCTCATTAAGAAAATATCAGTGCAATTTTCTCAAAAACGTCTGCTTGTAAATTAAAAAAAAATTTCCGAAAAAAAATGTTTTTTTAACCTGCCACAAAAATAAGAAAGTTCATTTCTGACTGGTCGGTTTTCGACCAATGAAACCTCGGCCTAACAAATGGGCTTCAGATTCAGATTCAGGGCCCTCGGTAACCTATAGCAAAGTTCACTCAAAACGACCAAAAGTCTTAACATAAGCTAACCTCTCTGGTATGTTTTTTTGACCCCAATCAAGCAAGATAACAAACAAATGCATTTTATTTCGTATAACTCTCCCTTCAGTCGAGGGAACTGCGTGTAAAACAAAGATTTAGATTCCTTAGTAACGTTCCATCAAAAGAACAGAAGTCTTAAAATAAAAAAGTTGATTTCTGATTGGCCGGCTCCCGACCAATGAAACATCGGCCAAAGAAATGTACTTCGAATTCGGATTCAGGGCCCTCGATGGTCTATATCAAAGTTTCATCAAAACGTCGAAAAGCCTTAAGAGAGGGTCCACGAGAGGACCGATCAAGCCGGTCGCCGAAAAAATTTTGAATTTTGATTTAACTATCTAAAACGATAGGTCATCATTAGGAGTTCCTAAATCCAAAATATCAGATCTTTCTGACATTCCTACAAAACACGCCAGAGCATACAAGTGACACACCCTTCAGGACTTAGTCAAAAAATCGCATTTTTCAGTGCTCCTCGTATTTCATACTTTTCTCAGCATCCCGACATTTTTGGGAGTTTGGGGACATCTCAAAAGATGCAGAAATGTTTTCTCTACAAAATTCACTAATTCAATATATTCTACAATACTATTTACCGAGTGATAATCTCCATAGACGAAAAAAATGACGATTCCCTAAAATGGAAATTTTTTTAGAATATTTACACCAGCAGAACAGGAACATTCTCTCCCAAAATAATTTTTGTTTTTTTTCTGAAAGCCCTTGGAATTCTGTATCGTTTACGGTGTAACTCAAAAGATTGCAACCTTAGTAGCAAAAGTTAGTCCGAACCACAAATAGTGAGGGGTAGTGCACATTTCTATCAATTTGAGCCCATAATCAGAATAATACATATTTTATGTTCATCCAAACCAAAAATATGGTTTCAGATTCGTTATCAGCATAAAAGACTGAATATAGAAACGTGGTGTCTTTCAACGAAAGCTAAATCAAAAAGATACTATTATGTCCAGTACAGATAACTGAAGGATACCTTAGAGTATACTTTTATAGACCTCAGTATATCTGTCTATGAGGAGACATGAGACGAAATGCTTTACTTCATATGGAATCGCTGAAGTCTTCGCTTGAAAATTATCTATTGATGTGCCTTTAAATTTTGTACAGTTGTTGAGAGAATCGGATTTATCTTGGTCTTGACAGTAAAAACATATAAAACCGTAAAAAATGAAATCTATACGAGATGACTTTCATCATCATAACCAATTCCAATAGCAAAATGAATAAAATATTCGGAATCAGCGCAAAAAACTACGTCGGAAAACATATTTTTTAGAAAAACTTTTTTTCCATAAAAAAATCGACCCTGGAGGGGACCACGGACAAAACTTTGGAAGAAAACCGATGAGGGGGACCACAGGGTCGTTTTTTATGGAAAAAAGTTTTTCTAAAAAGTATGTTTTACGATGTAGTTTTTCGCGCTGATTCTGACTATGCTATTCATTTTGCTATTCAAACTGGTTATGATGATGAAAGTTATCGCACATAGGCCCGATTTTTTACAGTTTTCTATATTTTTGCTATCAATACCAAGAGAAATCTGATTTTCTCGATAACTATATAAAATTCAAAGGCACATCAATAGATACTTTTGAAGCGAAGACTTCAGCGGTTCTATATGAAGCAAAAAGTTTCCTTCCATCTCTCTTCATAAACAGCCATACAGACCTCTATCAAAGTATACTTTGAGGTATTCTTCAGTTGTTTGTACTGAACAGGATATATTTTATTTCTTTATCTTTCATCCAATAAAACCATGTTTTTATACTCAGTTTTTTATGCTGATTACGAATCTGAAACAAAATTTTTGGTTTGGATGAACATAAAATATGTATTATTCTGATTAGGGCTCAAATGGATAGAGATGTGCATTACCCCTCGCTATTTGTGGTTCGGACTAACTTTTGCTACCAAGGTTGAAATCTTTTGAGTAATACATTGAACGATGCATAATTCCAAGGGCTTTCAGAAAAAAAAATTATTTTGGAACAGAATGACCCAGCCTGGCTAGTCTCAATATTCAGAAAAATCTTCAATTTAGGGAATTAGCATTTTTCTCGTTATGGAGACCATCGCTTAGTAAATAGTATTGTAGAATATAGTGAATTAGCGAATCTTGTAGAGAAAACATTTTTGAATCTTTTGAGCCGCTCCAGAACTCCCAGAAATGTTCTGATACTGAGAAAAGTATGAAATACTAGGAGCACTGAAAAATAGCGATTTTTTGACCAACTGCCGAGGGGTGTACTGTTTGTATGCTCTGACGTTTTTCACAGGAATGTCAAAAAGATCTGATATTTTGGATTTAGAAACTCCTAATGATGGTCTATCGTTTTAAATAGTTAAATGAAAAATCAAAATTTTTTCGGTGGCCAGTCTCATACAAAGTTCGTCGGTGCTCTCGTGAACCCTCTCTTTAAAGAACCAGTCCATGTAAGCCACGACCGAGGTTGCTCAATCGATATCATCAGAACTTGCTGAATTCAGTATTTGTTATAGAGGGAAAAGTTTTATGATTTTTGACGCAAGCCGATTCAAAAAATATTGAACCCTCGATTCGTTATGAGCATTTTACAAAAAGGCCTAAAAATGACCATATATATAAATGGGGGTACTAATGCAACGATATCTCACGAATAGTTCAATGTAATAAGCTGAAATTTTTTATTATCACATATCTCGGTGAATTCTATTTACCAGAAAGTTTTTGTTTTAAAATATCGACCCATTGAGGGTGTGGGTGTGGGTGTGAGTGGGTGCGGGTTGTGGACGTGGGTGTGGGCTGTCGGTCGGGACCTGGGTTTGGGTGTGGCTCTTGGTGTGGCTTTGGGTTCCTTGTTGGGTGTGGGTGTGGGCTGTCGGTCGGGACCTGGGTGTGGGTGTGGCTTTGGGTTCCTTGTTGGGTGTGGGTGTGGCTTTGGGTTCCTTGTTGGGTGTGGGTGTGGCTTTGGGTTCCTTGTTGGGTGTGGGTGTGGCTTTGGGTTCCTTGTTGGGTGTGGGTGNGGGTGTTGGTACGGGTGTGGGTGCGGGTGTGGGTGTGGGTGTTGGTACGGGTGTGGGTGCGGGTGTTGGTGTGGGTGTTGGTACGGGTGTGGGTGCGGGTGTTGGTGTGGATGGAAAACAACGAACCAAAGGCTACACCCATACCAACACCCACACCCACCCACACCCACACCCACACCCCACCCTTTTCCGAAAAATCGCCCTAGGGGTGTACAGGGGCTATGAGAATAAAATGCTACAGGAAGAGACCTGGAGGGGGTAGGGGGATTTTTCATAAAATTTTTTTTTCATTTTGATAGGCTATTTTGATACAGGATAATAGAGAATTTAATGCTGATTTTTACTACATAAAATTTATATCACATACTCAATTCCTTGGAGGAATCCCGAAGTGCACTTGAGTAGATTTCCCATAGAAAAAGGTCCATCTTTTCGTATTTTGAAATGAGTGCCCTGCGGCCGTTCTTGGAGATCCCAGGCTAATTTTTTTACAGAATTGTAGTCCAAAGAGAGTACTTCCGAGTTCTAATAACCAACACTCCACACAATCCATATCTTGGGAGAAAGCCTATCCTGAAAGTTCCCACATTTATCAAAATTCCATTTCTCACGGGACTGCTCTGAGCAAATAAAACGGTATGGATGGCTGAAATTTTCAGAAGAGATACATCCAAGGGGGAAAAAGCGTATTTCTAAGTATTTCTCTATTTCAGAAATACCTAGAAATACCTAGAAATACCTGGAAATACTTAGAAATACCTGGAAAGTTACAGGTATTTCCAGGTATTTCCAGGTATTTCTAAGTATTTCTAGGTATTTCTAACTATTGCTAGGTACTTCTAGGTATTTCTACGTAGTATGTGTAGAAATACGTGGAAATACCTAGAAGTACCTAGCAATACTTAGAAATACCTGGAAATACATAGAAATACGTAGAAATACATGGAAATACGGAAATACAGAAATACGCTTTTCCCCCCTAGGATACATCTTTCAGTGTCCTATTAACAGTAAAAATTTGAAAGACAAATGTCATTCCTATCAAAAGTTAGGAAGTGCCAAAGTTATCATCTCCAGCATTATTTTTGAAGACAATTTTTTTTTCCAAAAAATTTCAGGTGTTTTGAAAAAATTTATTTTTTCTCAAAAATTATGTTACTGCATTAAAAAAAATTTAAAAAAAATGTTTTTTCACTTTGACCCGGCCACAAGAATACATACATACATACATACATACGCATTTAATTTTTTTCATATGACCCTCCCTTCAGTCGAGGGAATAGAGTAATTACCGAAAATCGAGCACGATAATTTTCACGAAGCCTTGGTTTACTAACGAAAATTCTAAAACCCGCCCGAAGATTCTAAAAAGAATGGAAGCACTTAAATAGTTTTTCTCTCTTTTAACATTACCCGATATAACTGTATGGATGTTCTCATTTTCTTATCTTATTATTGATTGACGAAAATCAGCGAATCCAATATCCTATATACACACGATTCTCAATATGTACCGAGCGCTTATTTTCACAAGAGGCAAAATGTTAAACCAATATGTGATATGAATAAATTGCGCAAATGTTTTATTTTCTTTTTGTCTTATTATTCATTGAAGTGAGTTAACAGGTACAGTTTGCTGTATACACAGGGTTCTCACCCTGTATCGATCCCTTATTTTGAGTACACGAAATACAAAAACATATGTAATTTGGATAAAACACCTAAATATTTCATGCTCTTTTTCCTTTATTATTCGCTGAAGGGAGATAAAAAGGACAGTATACTGTATAAACAGGGTTCCCGATGTATGCTGAGCGCTTATTTCGAGAAGAAACAGAATGCTAAATGAATATGTAATCTCAATAAAGTTCACAAATATTTCATGCTGTTTTTTTCACATTATTCATTGAAGGGAGTTGACAGGTACAGTTTGCTGTATACACAGGGTTTTCGATGTGTGCCGAGCGCTTATTTCGAGAAGAAACAAAATGTCAAAAGAATATGTAATTTCAATAAAGTTCACAAATATTTTATGCTGTTTTTATCGTATTATTCATTAAAGGGAGTTAACAAGGGAAGTATACTGTATACACAGGGTTCTCAATGTGTGCCGAGCGCTTATTTCAAGAAGAAACAAAATGTTAAAGGAATATGCCATTTGAATAAAGTGCGCCAATATTTATATCTTTGTGCACATCTACGAAAGGTAGAAAATTGCTTTTTAACTGAACTGTTCGGCTACTAAATTTCAACCAGAAAGGGATTGCTCGAATGAGGCACAATTGGGCGAAATTGAGTGTTCTGGATTTATAAATATCGGTCTTTTATCAACTTTTATGCAAGATGCAAATTTCAGCTGTTTCAAGCACTACCTTGACGAGCCGTCTTGGACAGTACAGTACAAGCTAGTTTTAATATTTCTGCGTTTAGGATAGTGGACCAGTACTGAATTTTCGAGAAACTTCTTTTATAATTGGTCTGCCGATTGCAAGCGCTGCGTATGTTTCAAACAGTCGATTAAATTTTGTAGGCAATCAGGCGTAATTTGAGAGATGCAGGATCGTGCATGGGCTTGAGAAGAAAAGTAAAAGAATTTTCAGGAGTGAGGTTAGAGTGACGTGAAACGTATCTTAAAAAACTTGGTCTATTTTGTAGGATTGGCATTTTATATGAAGTCGTAGATATCTCGAATAGTGTTCTAGGATGCCTCAAAGTGACATTATTTACCATTATCTTGTAAAGCCTTCTCCCCCTCCCCCCGTCCTTTATAATAGAAGGTCACACTCAATAGAACGCCACCAAAAAAAATCCGATTCACTGGATCGTAATAGAAGGGCATGCCTTTTTATTCTGGGGG
>CAJNSZ010001795.1:0-13528 GCA_905329745.1 Rotaria sp. Silwood2
ACGAAACCTTGAGGGTTCTGTACAAAACCATCAACGTTTCGTGAGAAACCCTAATGGTTCCGTACTGAGGCCTAATGGTTTTGTACAGAACCTTCAAGGTTTCGTTCTTTTCCACAGAACCTTTTTTTGCTTTACAGAACTTAAAAAAAGGTTCTGCAAGAGATGGTTCTGCTAGTGGGTACTTCGCAGAACCTTCAAAAGGTTCTGTCGAATTTTTTATCCTTTTTTTCAGACTTTGGACACATTTCGAGTCTTTTAGAAATCTACAGAACCTTTTCGGAGGGTTCTGCAAAACTCCTTTTTTTTTAGAGAGTAGTATAATGAAGCTGAAAAACATACGTGAGTTCCACATTTCAGCCTCAAACGAGCTGCGCTAACAAGCTTTTTTTTCACATTTCCTATTTCAATCCTTCTTCCACATTAAGAGGTGCTGATCTGGTTCATATAGTGACCCAGACGGTACGAAAGACTGACTACATAGTGTATTATATGGGAAGGCTCTGTTTGTCTATATAGGATTTTGCATAATTAAAATAATTTTTTGCAAGCGAAAGTAGGTTTTAGTGCTGTCCAGTATTTCGCATCTCCTGACAAAGAGATTTCCGCTAAAAAGAAACAAAAATACAGTAGCCGATAGAAAATTTTACGTTCTATCAGATTCTGAAAATACTTCGTTCTCAAAGTTGATCTGCGCCTCCAAAACCTAATTTTTGTGACAATAGCCGAAAAACACGGGAAAAGTGAATGTTAGTGCCTACAGATCTCCTCTTATCGCAATGTACAATGCATCATTGAAAAGAGCGTTCAAAACTGAACAAAATGATGTATTTCAAATTCTAGTATCATTGCTTTTTCCTTTCCATTTTTCCAAAATAAATTTTTTTGGAAAACACAATTAACTTTTCTTTTTTTAGTTATTTTTACGGAAAAAGTAATTCGTTTTATTTTTCGGCTATCATCATAAAAATTAGGTTTTCGAGGTGAAGATCAACTTTGGAAGCGAAATTTTATCAGAAACTGGTAGAGCGTGAAATTTTCTATCGGCAACTGTATTTTTGTTTCATTTTAGCGGAAATCTCTTTGTTAGGAGATGCAAAATACTGGACAGTACTAAAATCTATTTTCACTTGGAAAAAATTATTTCAATTATGCAAAATCTACATAGACAAATAGAGCTTCCTCCAATAGTACACAATGTAGTCGACCTCTCGTACTATCTATATCACCGTTTGAATCAGATGAATATCCACTAATGCGAAAGAAAAATTGAAAAAAGCAAATTTGTTTTAACTTTTGCCGTGGACTGTTGATTGCTATAACCATAAAAATCGATAGAAACGAACAAAATAGACTACCTTCAGTGCTCTAAAAAACGATAGAAAAAACAGTGGGAACTAATCGGTTTTAAAAGTTCATCACGACCAGACTGATAACTGGCCAACCGCTCGGTTCAGTTCCAAGCCTGAAGGGCAATCGACTTCATTACTTCCATTTTCCCCAACTTTTCTGAAACAAGAGGATGCAGAATTTCCACTTCAAAATTTCGAAAAATGCAACTTACATTCAAATTTCTCACGATCGACGACCTTTAGTCATCTGCTGTTGAAATTCGTGAAAACTTTCTTTCGATGATGTCGGGATGCATATTTTCAATTTGAAATTTTCAGAAAATGGATCTCAGCTATTAGTTGTTCACTATCGATATTCTTGAGTTAAGTTCTAGTAACATTTGTCAAAACTAAGATTTGATAGGTATAAAATGCAAAGCTTGAGTTTGAAAATTTCGAAGAATAGACCCTACATCAGAATTTTTTATCAACAATAACTTGTGAATAAGTTTTCTTAAAAATTGTTAAACTTTTGTTTTGACAGTCACTAACCTAGAGTAAGCTTTAAAGTAGGTTTGAAGCCGAGAACAACCGAACTCTGAAAGCTTCGACCCATGACATACTTGCCCGAAATCAAAAAGTCATTTAAGATGGAGGGATTTGAAACTTAAAAACCAAAATCACAGTCGACGCCGAGGACGCAAATTCCGAAGTAATCCAAAACACAAAACTAACCCCAAATTCTCAAAATCTAATGATTTTAGTACCTTGTAACCGATTCTTGAATCGTAGGAAGGCTACCATTGTTGGTGGATGGAATGTAGAGATATTGATCGTTGTCAGTGAAGATGAACAAGTCGTTTGAATGTGCGAGAATAAGAATGAAAGATTTCTCCTTCCAAGCCGTCGGTAATATCTGTTGATTGTTAGGAAAGATAAAGTCGGGCTTGACTGAAGTCTTACTTGCAACCGAGATATTTTTAAACACATGTATTTCGGACTTTGACCATGTTCGAGTTTTCGACTTGTGCACGAGTACAGCGAGCGTGCCTTCATTATCCAGCCAAGCAACCGAATGGCCAAAACGCATTCGATTCGTCTGCAGATCAGACTCATAAAGTGCTAGACTAATCGCATATTTTTCATTGTAGCCCGGACACTTCTTGATGAGAGACTCTTTATCAACAATTTCTACTTCGTTACTTTTGGCATTTCCAATGGCTAATAATTTGCCTGAGGGATCAAACGCAATTGATATGTCTATATTTTGATAGTAAGAGTACCAATTAAACAAATTACAGCGAAGTTCTATTTTAGGTTGAAGCGTAAATAAATACGCGGCAAGCTGCACATGTACATCCTTCAAATATCCGTAGCCAATTATCACAGCCAATTCATTTGTTAGATCAAGTGCGATAGGGATGAATCGCATTTCCACATAGGGCATGCCATATGGGGTTTTGTAGATTATATCATTTTCTGTTCGAAATTTGTTTGTAGATAAATCATAGGAAAGTATAAATGAACTGGCAAAGGCGTAAGCATACTTTCCTTGTGGATCAATTTTTAACACAATGGATTTTTGACCACCTTCTTCCGATACCATCTGATTATGCATCGTAACTGACCAGGAAGGAATATAATTGTTATTAAAAGTAAAATTACCTCGACTAAGTATGATATGATTCGATATATTATTCTTAGTGATTTGCACGAATGAGAATATATTAATTTTCGGTTGTATCGCCAGGACAGCAACGCTGTAGACAGAGAGAATGTCGTGCCCATAACTTATTGAAAACCGTCCAAAGAAATCTTTCCGCAAGGAAATAAAGACATATTGCCTTGCAGAATTGTTAGCGATCAGAGTGAAGTTTCCATTGGACGATACCTTTAAATTACGATGATCAGCATTTTGCTTATACTCGATGCCAAAGACCCGCCACTTGAGTGTCAATAGCAGAATGAGTAGAACTCGCGTCCACATTATCAGATGTTTCGTCAGAAAGTTCGACGGCTATAAAAAAAACTTGAAATGTCCACTTTATTAAAAGTTTCATGGAAGAAACATAAGAAAAAGGAACGAATAAGAACGCGTTTTTTAAAAAAAATTGAAGTGCTCAAAAGCGTTCGAACGTGTTCTTACGAATAAGCAAGGCGCTTTTATCATCAAGAATACATTAATGCTAAACACGTCTCACATCAAGAACAACGCTTTCACAGTAGAAGCGTTTCAGTTTATTCGAGAATAGTTCGTTTCTGTAGTAGGAAAACGTACATTTCAAGGACACTTTCATATAGTTTCAGAACACATTTCTTTAATATAGTCCGAACGCATTCATAATCAAATGGAATTCATTTCTTAATGTGTCACAACTCATGTAATAAAAACACAAAATGAATCAAGAGATTTGCATGTTCTGATATAAGGATATGTGTTTCCTAACTATTTTACACAAAAGACCATCCCTAATTAATTAAAACAATTCTTTTCCAAAAGAGCCGTCATAAATATTTTTTTTACTTTTTCTGTGGAACTCACATGTATTTTCAACGAGAATAGTGAGTACAAGTTTTTAGGCGAATTTTTGCGTCTTCGTCATTCCTTTACATCACAGACCTTAACAGCCGGAAGTCAAGGCATTGAACAATGGTAATTACTAGAATCGGAATGTTTAAAAATTTTCTCAAGTTTTCAGCGAAATTTGAATGACTGAAATATCTTGATGAATGTTTTAAATAGTGCAGTTTGTCACTTTTGTGTAAATAAATTTGTATACATATTTAATAATCTGATTCGAATCAAACAAATCGAACCGAATCGAATCCAATGAAGATCTATTTAGCGGGCTCAATTTGGGTAGAATAAACTTCGAATCTAGATATTCTTATTCACTTTGGCCTCTGATAGAGATATATAGTAGTATATTAAGGCCTATTGCCATAGATATGATTGGTATGTTAGAGGATGAATCAAAACCCAGTAAAATAGGAAATTTTCAGACGAAAAGTTGAAATTTCATCATTTCTTACAGAAAAATTTAAAATTTTTCGGAATTTTGATTTTTCCTGCAACAGATAGTTACACCTTTATTTATCATTTCATTCAATGCGTATAAAAAATAAAGATGTTAAATTAACAAAAATGAAATAAGAAAATGACCAATAAAGAGTGAATAGCAATGATGTAAACAAAAAATAGGTTGTCCACAAAAGCAAAAGTATTTTTTTCAAATGCAAAAAAGAGAAAGACGGATCTTTATGCTGGTAATCGATTACCTTTAACGATAGTTCTAGTCAATAAGAGAACTTTTAATTTAACTATTTTGAATTAGATAAATAAAGCTAAATAAGATAGATGATTTAAAAAGAGAGAAACATTTCATTTTTTACATTTTTTATTAATTTTCAATAAAAAAATTTATATAATCAAAAAATCATCTATGCCAAACGGCTTTGTTTTGAACGTGTTGCGCCTTCGTTTTAAGATTTTTCTGACAAATTTAGTCTGTATGTAGAATTTGGTTGCTAAAATAAGACATTTCACACAATTAGGAAATGAACTCTATCATAACTATAATACAACAGTGTTACTTTTGATTTTCTGGGCGTTTTTTGATTGCAGTTTTTCTTTAGTTCAATCGACTTTTTATTTAAAATTGACAGAAAATATAATTAAGGGTTTATGCTCGACTTTTAAAAAGCCTTAACTTAATCATTTGAATCAATGCCATTAAAAAAATCTGATTTCAGCTCTTTTCTTCTTGAATGAGTTCTACATTTCAGCTTGCAAGGACTGTCCTAGCAAAGTTTTCAAGAAAATATCTTTATTCATATGTGTATTCTAATATCAAGTTCGTTTTTATTTTTATAAAATAATGATTCCAAAACTTTCGACCGATTGTAACTATAGAAATTTTACTTTGAAAAGTTTATGGTAAAATGCTTGTCTCAAATTTATTAATCGCATTTTTGATTTGAACTCAAATTTGGCATTTACTTCTACTAATTTCATATACATACGTAAGTTTAGTCTAGTAGTGTGTTTACTGCTTCGTAATCATAGGCACCGTTAGTCGAATCTATACTAAAGCAACCACAAGAACTAGTTAGAACACGTTTCTAAAACCTTAGTCTAAGACTGACTGGTGCAAGAATATGTTAGTCGAGAACAAAATTTCACTAGTAGAAGAACGACTTATACGAAAGTGGTGAAAGATCAGGAAAGAAACATATTCAGAAACCTAATAGGCCTGAAGGTCAACGTTATTTTTTCGTGAAAACAAAAACGTGTTCTTTTGAAACGTGTTGTTAAGATGCTTTTAGCGTTCTTCTAAAATGCATTTTACCACTGAATAACCAATATACTTAAACAATGTTCTTAGAAGATCAGACCGCGCTTTTTTCCTAAAAAATGCGTTCAAAAAGGGTGCCAAAAGCGTCTTAACAACACATTGTTAAAGATCAAAGGAACACGTTCTTATTTTGAAGAAAAAAAAAGTTGATCAACCAGTTTATCATATCCCTAAACTTGTTCTATCTCTGATCCATCACCAATCTCAGGTAACTCGGATATCTCTGCCAGTGGAATTTCGTTCTCGCTCAACGCGTTCTTGTTTAAGATGGTCGTAGTCTACAGTTCTAGGAACATCTTCTAACTAGTTCTTTTTGTTGCTTTAATGTGGATTTGACCACAGGTACCTATAATTACGAAGCAGTAGACATGCCACTAAACAAAACTTATGTATTACTCGAATGTTAAATTTTGTACTTATGCTAAACAAAATTTATGTGCATACTTGATTTCTAAAATTCCTTGCACTATTAGTAGAACTAAATTCTGAATTTGAAAAAAAATGCGATTTATAAATCTGAGATAGACGTTTTCGATAAAATTTTACAAAATAAAATTTCTATAATTACGATTGACCTAAATTAGTTTTTGGAATAACTATTTTATAATAGACAAAATAAAACGAAAATTAGAGCATGCCTGTAAGAACAATATTCTCAAAAAAAATTCTTGTCAGCCCATGCAGACAGATAAATGACATAAACGTTGTTTTGACGCATTGATGTTGAAAAATGAAGAAAAAACCGCTTTAAAACTCGGCCACTCGACAAACGAGAGAAATCAATGAGTGTAAACGGGTTATTTTTGCTGATAACGCATTTCCACGAATTTGAAGAAAATATTACGTTAATGAACATGTTTTAACGTACGCAATAGGCAACTTAGTCGAATGAATGCATTTTAACAAGGATATTCATTCATTTTAACGAATTAAACTATATAAAATGAAAATCAAAATAGTCGCTGGTTATGTCATACGTATGTAGACAGATAAAAGGCAACACATTGTTTTGACACATAGACGGCGAAAATCTTATGGATACTGATACATACAACTAATAATTGTAAATAGAACAGTCTTTTTATTGTATCATTTCAAGATAGAAAAAAATTAATAAACAGAGAAATATTGATTAGCATAACTGGAAAAACCCGTCAGCTGCGGGGTTGCCAAATTCAAGTACTGAAAATCAGGAGATTTTTGCAAATACAACAAGGTTTTTCAGCAGATTTATATTTCTGAAACAGGAGAAAAGTCAGGAGATTTTTCTTTGAAGTTTAAGCGTGATTTATGATTTTAAGCCCATAAAATTCCACTTTTTGCCCATAGGCTCAACTTACTCTTCTGGATGAAGGTGATGATGAAAGAATTTTCGTATTATTGAGTTAAAATTATAGAAAGATGATCATCCATATAATGACAATGTTTATCTGATAATAAAATCTGTTTTAAGGGGACCCCCCCCCTTTCCGGCACTTTTAAAGAATGGCTTATCAGAAAATTCTGAAACTTTCAGGGCTGATAGATCTCGATGAGCAGAGCAAAAGTTGTAATAGACTCAAGATTCCCAAATGCTTTCCTCTAGGAGATATTGGGGTCCCAAGGGCGAAAAATGACCCCTATAATCGCCCCGCTTTCTCAGCCGCAGTACGTCCGATCGAGCTGAAATTTTTTTTCCAGATACTAGAGACACTTTTGGGTGCCTACTTTTTTTGGTTTCTTTCTATCTCGTTCTATTCGTATAAAAAAGCCAAAATACTGGAAGCACCCTAAAAAACGCATGTTTTTTTGAATAGTGCTTCTCTTGTGAGACCTGCCAAAACTCAACAATACAATATTTTTCGAAACAAAAAAAGTAGGCACCCTAAAATGTCTCTAGTATCTGTAAAAAAAGTTTCAGCTCGATCGGATGTACTGTGTCGGAGAAACGAGGGCGATTCTGCAGATTTTTGATGAAAAAACTGGTTTCTAGAAAACCGTAAAATAAAAAACAATCGTGCTATACCCCTACGGCAATCGAAGAATCTTTTCAATTTTATTTTTGCTTTCCAGCTATATTTGAGTTCTGAAAATGTCACCAGTGGATAGAGGGCACTTGAAAGCATATGTAGAGCAGGAAAAACAAAAAATGAAAATTTTGGGTCGGGAAAGGGGGAGGGTCCCCTTAAACGACCTCATTTATTCAAACGATAGTCATAAGACTTTGAACAAGCGTAACGACTATTCATGCTAATTGTTAATTGCTCGAACTGAATCTCCTTTCATTGTGTTGTGATTATCACCTCATTAATATTTTATATGTAAAAGAACTTATTAATAACGGCAAATTAAGTTTCTTTGCTGGATATTATACCTATTGAATGCGCAAATAGATTTCTAGTCTTTTGGTATCTTTTATCGTTTTTAAATCCTTCTGTGGAGGAAAAACAAAATTTGCTAGTCTTTGATTTTGTTTTTAATCATTTATACTTCCCATGACTATGAAAGATTTTACCCAGTTTTACCTTGAAAAGTTTAATTTTCAAGTGATTTTCTGATTTCTCACATCCACAGATTGGTAAAGGTAGTACTGGCCTTTTAATATACTTCCGCCTCTGATGCTGCAAAAGCAATTTATATTTAGTTAAATAAGCTAAAATACCTACAAACTAGATTAAAATATCATGCGAACGAATTTTTATTGATTAAAAGTTGATATAAATCGATTCAAATTTGGTGGAATCAAATAAAGCAAATCCTATTCAGAAAATCCAAGTAAAACTATCATTTTGATCGACTTTTAATCGGAGAAAAATCGATTACAATATAGAATTTTATGTCGTTTTTTATATGACTGGGTTTTATCGTCAAGTAAGAAAAAAACTAAAGTCAGGAGAAATCAGGAGAAAATCATGAAAGTCAGTTCCTGAATTCAGGAGAATTTTAATCAGAGGAATATTCAAAAAATCAGCAGTCTCTTGATGAAGTTAGGAGATTTGGCAACCCTGGTCAGCTGATATTTCGCTTTAAGTATTTATGATGCATCAGACATATTGTAGTTTATTGTAAAAAATAAAAAACAGTAGCAATCTAGTGGATATAGTCAAAAACAAATTAAACCAACAATATAATGAAGAGCTATTCCCTCTTTAATTTACAATATATAAATTATTCATCACTAAAGACTAAAATCTAAACAAATCGAGATATAACAAATTTATAGAAATATTCGAGTACTAAAAATGTTTTAACTGAAATGAGTATAGAAATTCGATATATTTTAATCTTCTATTTCAATATATTTAACAGAATAAATCTTAACTAAATGCGCTAACTAACTCCATTTAATCATACATGTGTTCTTATTGGTCACCACCGATCATACTATGGACTGTTCTTTGTTCTTTTCTTTCTTTGTTTCTTTGTCTCATATATATTGCGATTGATAAGCGATAAGCGTTCTTTCATATACTTATCAATTACATACATAGATCATCTTCGTAAATGATAATAAATAATAAATAAAGTTCTGTTCGTGATCCTTATCCAAATGAGTTAGTTTTTTTGTAATAAGAGATTAATCGTGTTGCTATACATGAAGAGAAAATTCACAAATATTGCAATAGATACACTTTTAATTTCCACACAAAAAATAACCTATTGTCGATTTCAAATTAAAAAAAACTAATTGCTTTAATTTCTCTTAATAAACAATTAAAACCATCGACATCTTTCACTCTTCAATAAAAGATTCTTAAACAGATAGAGTTAGTCGTATATTTCTTCAGATATTTTATCTGTACTATATAAAAGCATCAATGAGTAATTAAATGAAAGTAGTAATCGATTATTTAGCCGTCCTAGTCATTGAACTTCACTTCGTTTCATTTTCCTATAAGCATATACAATCTAGTTTTCATAAAACAATAGTGAAAAATAATAATGATTTTAGTCTACAATAATGAAAACAACGGCACTAGCGAAAGAAAAAATTGCTTTTCAGAATTTGAATAAGAATTTTGATGCTGAAGTGAGAAGTGATAGTCTTAATCAGTATTTGTGAATTCCGTCTTTCTATAATATTCAAATAGCTCGTATGTGTCATGCACTTTTGTGATTACAAAAACTTGTCAAAGAAAAACATACGAATACATTTTTAGTCAGTGAGAAGAACATTTGTTGTATTGAGTTTTAACTTGGAGCATTTACCAGAAAATTTAAAATAAATTATATCATCGATTTTAGTTACTTCTATTTTCTGAGAAGTTACTTGAATGTAAAATGAGAAATCGGTAAACCTAGTAATAAATATGACTCACCTAAGGAATTGTCAACAGAGGTGCAGAAATTAAAATTAAATACTTTAGAAAAAAAAAAAAATTTCGTTTATCTACCGCGCGAATATATAAAATATTTTCATATGTTCTTAACAATGTCTTATCACTCAAGTCTGATCTGTTTATATAGTTTGTTTGAATATTTCAATCTAATAATCGAAGGTTTTGTAACGTAAATAGAAAAAATATGACATCTTCGGATTAAATCAAAGCTCTCACCGCTGAATTAACTAATATAGTATATGGGCTGCCCTGTATGTCTAGCGACCGAGACCGAGATATTCGAATTTTAAGATATGTTGAATGTATGTACAGTGTTTACAATCTTAAATTTAAGTAGCTTTTTTGTCGTGTTTCTCAGATACACCTCATCGAATTGTATAAGGAAAACTGTTTCATGTTTTAAAAAATAATTTTACGAAAAAGTCAAAGATGCTATATTTTCAAATATAAGGGAAAATAGGCGAAAAATGCTAACTTTCGTAGAGCTTTTCTAAAACTTGACAAATTTTGTCTTATGTAACTCTACAAACTATATCTTAGAAACACGACAAAAAAAAAACTACTTTAATTTTAAATTGTGAGCACTGCATATACATTCAGCATGTCTTAAAAGTCAAATATCTCGATATCGGACGCTGGACATATAGGGCAGCCCATATATTATATTAGTTAATTTCGCTGTGGCGCACTCGTTAAGATATTTCCTTCGAACGCGTTGTACACTTCAACAAATGTCCGAATTTTTGCGTTTTGATGCAGTTGTTTTAGTAACGCGTTTAAATGTTTTTCTTTCCACCCGATTTAACGATGTTAAAGTGAAAATTATATCAACTGTTAAAACGCAAAAATGCGGACATTTGTCGACATGTACAATGCGTTCAAAGAAAAAAGAAAAGTGTCCGTTAAAACGTGTTATTGTGTCATTTCTGACTGCTTGGGTAGTACGACAAGTTGGACATGTTGATTGACGAGTGATCCATGGATTACTACATGTTTGACAAAATGTGTGACCACATGCTGCATTGACAGGTACTTGAAACGGTTGCATGCAAAGGGAACATTTAAGTTCAGCGTCGATGGAATTCTCATTCATGTAATCATAATCATCGAGCGTATTTTTTTGTGCTTTTGCAGTTGCCATTTGTGTTTTGGTGTCTCTGCCTGATTCTAAAATGTGAATAGACCTTTACTATGTGTTAGTAAAAATAAAAAGCGCTCTTTCTTTTGATCAACATAAGAGTAATTGAATTTATTTTTCACTTTCCATCCAGGCAAACGATGAAAAAAGCCTAATAAAAGCAGGTCGTAATTTTAGCTAAAGTAAAATCGGAGAAAGCGCACATTTTTCGCCTTTAAAATGAGTTAAAGTTTTTGAATGAACGTTTTCGTTCAACAAGTTTGACACATTTTTTAAGCATTCGCCTTGTAAAGTGCGTGTAATCCTAAAGAGGACAAGCGAATTCCACAGATCTGAATTACTTGAAATATAGTGTACAAGAATTCTTATAAAAGTTCAAGGTATTCAACAGGGAAATCGAACAGTTTATAACTTGTAAAGATATTTGCTAAAAATGATTCTAACTTTAGGAAACTGCTCTAACTACTGCATGTTCTGTGAAAGTAAAAGATATAAAGATTGTTTCATAGGTTTCAGGCCATTTTGAGTTTTTTTTTGTTTTTTTCGGATATCTAAAATTGTACAAACATAGAAAATATGTGTTTGCGTCATGCGACATATCAGATAAAATTTACTATTCTCCACTGACATTATTAGTTAGAAAGTGCATTATTAAAAAACATGCTGAAATATATTTTTCAAATTTATTGTCTTCTCTTTTTCTTGTTAAAATGAACAGCATATCAGTTGCACACTCACTATGAGTCATTCTTATCATTGTGTTCTTATGAAGTCTACTGCTGAAATAGGTTAAGATCAAAATATAATGAAAAAGAGTGAAAAAAAAAATTAATAAAATTATTTTAACATTTTTTCTAGTAGCGTAACCTTGTATTTAGGATGCCAGTTGAGTACAATACAGTTTGATTGATAAGTCCAGTGTTATTTTTAAACATACATCTCTTATGTCAGTTCAACTTTGTACATTTGAAAAATACAAAAAAATAATAAAATAGGTCTGGTACTTACGAAATACTATATGTTTATCATTGAAACTTACTAATAATATCTAACTAGTTGTCCGCTTCTACGTTGTCTTTGCTAGCGTGACCAGAATAAATAGAAAATGACAATTCTATTTTGCTCTAGACAACAAGTAAAAAGACGAAAAAATTAACATTATCGGTAGCATTCAATCGTTTCACATGTATCTGTGTTGTCTATGTCAGGATAGAAGATTTCAATGAAATCAGTAGGATTTCAAAGACTGAATTGTATTCAGTAATCCATTGGAGTTGACGATCTCTCAACAATATGAACTCTTCACTGACTATATGGAAAAGAAATGCGATAAGTTGCCAAAGATTATGTCAAGCTATGCATGAATAGAAATGAAAAAAATCGATTACTAAAATGAGTGAAAAAGAAAAGTGAAACTATCATACTAAAAGAGCATAGATGACTGAATAAATAGTTAACAGAAATAATACAGAGATGAACTAAATAGAAGTCACGAGACAAAAACAGAAAGATATACATTTCAACATGTACATAAACGGATCTTGGGGCAAGCTGGATGCTACCAAGCGGGTCCACAGGTTGCGGATAATGGAATGGCCATTAGTATGATGGTTAGCTGCGAATAAGATCAAGTAATTGATCAAATAAGCAGTCCCGGACAATTCAGTCATCTTGCTAACAGGGTGTGGTGGAGTTTTGGGTGGCACCAAAACACCTATAAAATGCCACAGAAACCCGACGACGGCAAGATGATACGGCGAGTAAAGGCCGCCCGAAGCAGGGTTCGCCTGAGCCAAGTTTCCATAAGCCTTAGCCAGGATACTCCACTATGCGGGTCGCAATCCTGCGATTTTCGTGCTGGTTCCAAGTCCGGAAAAAGGAGGAGCGTTGGATAGAAGGGGTGTAGATACCGCTATCTGTAAAAAACTCAAAGATGGCAGAAACCAAAGATGAAAGTCAATGATCTTAATCCATACCGGCTCGGACGTCGCCCGGGTGAACAAGGTCCGTGTCCTCTGTCGGGTAACCAGAGCAGAGTCGAAAAGTTGGTTACTGGAAAACTTTCAAACACTAGAAAACCAAAACCAAATAACATTGCAACTAGCACCAATGGAATGAGATTAAGAAAAGAAATCTTAACAATCGGAACATGGAATGCTAGAACTCTATGGGAAACAGGAAAACTAGATCTGCTCAGAAATGAACTAAAACGTTTCAGATACAATATAATTGGTGTTTCAGAAATAAGATGGACAGGAAAAGGAGAAACAACTACTGGAGATTTTATATGGTCAGGTGAAGAAAACATTCATGCAAATGGAGTAGGATTTCTATTAAGTAAGAAAGCTAAAAATGCTTTAATTGGATATAATCCAGTTAGCTCACGTG